>JAUEJL010008780.1:0-22288 GCA_032274825.1 Drosophyllum lusitanicum | reverse complement strand
GAAAAATAGTTCTCGTTTGAACCTTCCCATATACATAGGGTTATTGTAAAAAGGAATAATCGTAAGAGGAGTAAGAGGGAGCCAAAAGATCTTCACCTAAAGTCAACAAAAAATATCAAAACTAATTATACGTAACTGTCAACTAAATCACGTTTAGGGGCAAATCTGGAATTTTATAATCAATAACAATCTTTAAAATCATAGTTTCCTTCTAAAATCACGCAGCTTTGATGAACAACTATAAATCATTAAAAAAAATTCAGAACACTGCTAGAATAATGATAAAGTATCCACTTTCAATTCAATATACTGATTAATACATTGATAATCAAAGAAACATATCAAAAAATTGATGCACACTATCAAACGAACTTGATAAACAAAACGGCTAATCGATTCTCCCAAAAAAATTGATGAACAAAATGTTGGTTACAACCTTGCACACTAATCAACCTTCTGTTGATGTACTAAAACACGAAAATAAACTAAAAACCTAATGAATAAATTGATGAACACAACTTAATAAAACAAAATTGATGAAAAAGCAGTCAGTAAAATTGATGAACGAACCCAAAATCAAATTTTTGATGCGTCTCTCCCAAAATTGGAGCTTTTACTAATGCCAACTCCTAAAATGCACGGTGGCAGTGGTGGTTTCTACTGGATCCGGTGCTACGAGGGTCCATTTGTCTTCAGTGGGTTGCGTGGTGACTAAATCGCTTATGACTATAGATCACTCATCACAAAGGACTTCAAGTGTGGCCAAAGTTGTAGGGTGGTGGCGATAATAACAACGGATGGCGCGTCAGAAGTCGGCGGCGGTCACAGATAGTTAGTGCTAGATTAAAATAAATAAATCACCAATAAAACAGTTCTCAAATAAACTTCTCCCTATACAAACACACACACGCACGCGCGCGCGCAAATATTAATGACGCATTAACGAATGGTATTTTGAAAAAAATCAAGCCTTACTATTTAATAACGGTTCACGCGGATGCAATTCACAATTGAAAAAATATATAAAAGACCAAAATACCCTATTAATGAGTCATTAATGAGTATTAATGGTGGTTACAAATGATACTCATTTATATATTTACCCAATCGTGAATTGCGTCTGGGTGAATGAGTCGTTATTAGAATGACTTATTTTTCTCGAAATAAGAAAGATTCTCAAATAACCTTAACCATATATATATATATATATATATATATTTGTGTGTGTGTGTGTGTGTGTGTGTGTGTGTGTGTGTGTGTATGTATGTATATATGGGAAGTGTTCAAGCAATTTTTTTTCATAAGATAAATACGAAAATCAATCTTTGCTCTTGATTAAAATAAATCAATGACTAATAATTATAATAGTTCATTAATGTCTTCATTAATGACTCGGGGGTAATTTGGGAAATTAAACCAATATACTAACGACTCGTTCATTCAGACGTAATTTCTAGTTGGATAAATATATAGATGACCTAGATATTGAAAATTTAATGGGTAATTTTTTTTATGAATGTGTGTAGGTTAAATTGAGGAGATGTATGAGATTAAAAAAAGAATCAATTTCATTTTGCCCCTTCTTCGAATGACATGCATCCTATATAATGAGACAAACATGTTTAAGAAAGAGCATTTTTTTTAATAAAGAACTTGAAGAAACATATATCACAGGCACAATGCATCTACCATATACACCTACTCATCTAATATAAATAAAAGGCTAACATAAATAAAATTTATTAGATAATTAAAATATTAATTTATATAAAAGATTTAATTATTAAATCACACATGTTGATAAAAATTGAAATCAAATTTTCACTTCTTTTACTCAAATTTAAATTAAATTTTGACTTTAAATTGAATCAATATAACTAGAGAGAATTTCATATTTGCTCATTTTAAATCTTAAAATATTATATTTTGTCACCTAATATACAAAAATCATATTTATCCTTTATAACATCGGTACTGCTATTAGGACTCATTCTTTTTTAAATACCAAATATGTTACATCAATTAATTACAATTTTTAATGTATATCATATACTAACATTCATCATATCAATTAGGGTTAAAATAGACTATCCAGCGGTAGAAATGTTGTATATATATATATATATATATATTGTTTTTATATTTTGGATTTTCATTTTTAGTAGTTTATTTTGAGTTGTTCCGCGTGTGTGTATAAAGTTGCTGCTTTTCTTCATCATCTCCCCAAACTTTATGGTTAATTAACACCTGTGAGGAGTGTCTACCTCTGCTCTGCCCCCACCGCCGCTGCCACTCCTTTTACTTCTCACTCTCCGCCGCCCTCTTCTGCAGAAATTTTGGGAAGCGATCAAACGCATTTAAGTCTCTGCGTCTTTCCTTTTCCTTTTAGTGGCCGCTTTTGCAATTATTTCTGTACTCCCCAAAACACACACAACATAATTCATTCCATATACATACAACCCTTTCCTGTCTCTATATATACAAAAACAAAACACCTCTTCCTTCATTCATTCGACCACAACTAATCCAAAACTTGTTCTGTAGCAGTTTTTAAGATCTGGTTATTTTGTAACTCGGTAAGAACATAGAATTTCCCAATTTTGTTTTTGATTATTATTACATGAATCTGAAATTTAAGCTTCTTGATTTCAGATCTGGGTAGAAAATGTCGGTTGAAAAGCAAGCAGAGGAATCAATTGTTCCATCGAATTTTAATGAAACCGGAGAGAAAGGCAGAGATGGAGAATTAGAAGATCACTCTGTTTTGAGTATGAAGAATTTACTCTGGCATGGTGGTTCTGCTTGGGATGCTTGGTTTAGTTGTTCTTCAAATCAAGTAAATCCCATTTCATAAAAACTAAAAGAAACCGAACATCAGATTCCATAATACTGAATGTACAAGTGTTTATGCAGGTTGCACAAGTGCTATTAACGCTGCCATACTCGTTTTCTCAACTGGGAATGGCGTCAGGGATTGTTCTTCAGATTTTCTATGGTCTTCTTGGCAGCTGGACTGCTTATCTTATTAGTGTGCTTTATATTGAGTACAGAAGTAGAAAAGAAAAGGAAAATGTTAATTTCAAGAACCATGTGATACAGGTTTGCTGCTTATACTCATTGTTAAAAATGAAAGCTTGTTGAATCTTGGAAGAAAGATTAATAATATTATTATTGATTTTTGTTTGACTTCTCAGTGGTTTGAAGTTCTTGATGGATTGCTGGGGCCTTATTGGAAAGCGATTGGACTAGCTTTCAATTGCACTTTTCTTCTCTTTGGCTCTGTTATTCAACTTATAGCTTGTGCCAGGTATTTGTTTTTCAGCAGAAATTTAATCAAATATAAAATTATAAACAAGGTAATTCTTTGGGAAATTGGGAAATCATATCTATCTAACACACCTAACTTATATATTGTTAGCTGGTTTTCCTACTACTTTGTCTTCTTATGTTAATATGAAGCAAAAATGAAAAGGGTATTTATGTGTTTTTTGTAATACAACATTTTTTTATAGTGAAAATTATCAAATATTTGGAATTTCTTGGTTTGAAGGTTTTTTATTAGGTAGATGGATAAAATATGAGTTGGGTATTTCTTTATTTTAGCTAATCTTGAGTTTATGTGGGATATGTGATCTAAAAGTTGAGGAAAAATCACCGAAGAGTAACAAAGTTCGAAAACTATTCGATTAAGGTCACTTCCTCTTTTATTTCAAATCGTGAAATAAATCTGAGTGACCTTGGTAGAATAGCTTTCAAACTTGGTTACTTTTATGTAAAATAAAACCCGTAAAAGTATGAATAGGTTAAAAAATGAAGGTATAGTTTGTTTATACTGATTTTGATTTAATTGTTGTGTTTTGGAAAATGATAGTAACATATACTACATAAATGACAATTTGGACAAGAGGACATGGACATACATATTTGGAGCATGTTGTGCCACCACAGTCTTCATTCCTTCCTTCCATAACTACAGAATTTGGTCATTTCTTGGCCTTGGCATGACCACTTACACTGCTTGGTACATGGCCATTGCTGCTTTAATTCATGGCCAGGTATCCTCCTCTCTCTCTCTCTCTCTCTCTCTTAATCTTCCTATTGTACTTCCTTCATTACCTGATGTACAACTCCTTAAAGCTTCAAGATTTTCTTACACAGTATTATTGCTATATTTGGAAAGAAGGATGGAATTGTAGAGTGATCTAATCTATCATTTTTGTTGCAGATATTAAATTTACACATTTATATATTTGGGTGTCTTTTAAATGTCTTTAATAAGTATTATTATTATTATTATTATTATTATTATTATTATTATTATTATTATTAATGTAAAAAATGGTGATTTAGGTTGATGGGGTTGAACACTCCGGTCCGACGAAGCTGGTGTTGTATTTCACCGGAGCCACCAATATCTTGTACACCTTCGGCGGACATGCTGTTACAGTGTAAGCAAAGCGTACAACTCGTTATGCACGGTGTACAATATGCTATTGCAGGGTTGTTTGGGAAAAAAAAATATTCTTTTACTTTATTGGTAATTTTTAAAAAATATGTATCTTTGAATATCGATCAATCTTCAGATTCTGGGCTTTAATTCCTGCTTTCTCCGATCCCAAACAATATAAATCTTTATTTTTTGGATTATCAGAAAACTTTTGACATTTTCTTCATATTAAATTATTAAGTAAATTAATGTATAGTCAAAATAAATATAAGCTTTTATTATAATTTAATTTTTAATTATTTACAGGGAAATTATGCACGCAATGTGGAAACCCCAAAAGTTCAAGTATATTTACCTTATTGCCACGCTTTATGTTTTCACGTTAACACTTCCGTCATCGGCCGCCGTCTATTGGGCCTTCGGCGATGAGCTTCTCAACCACTCTAACGCCTTCTCCCTCCTCCCAAAGACCCGCTGGCGTGATGCCGCGGTGATACTCATGCTCATTCACCAGGTCAGTTTGTACTTCCTGCATTAAAACTTGTACATTCTTGAATTCAACAATCTCCCAATACCATCTAGGATCATTATTTTTTACCAACAGTTGAATGAACCTGATTTATACATAACAATATTTTACTATATACAACAAAAAGAGTTTGATTAGATAATTATGCCTAACATGTGAATAGAAATAATTGCCAATGGGATTCCAAGAGTACAATTGTCATAAATGTTATGTATGGTAAATCATTGTTGTGTACAAATCACCTTTCATATTTAAAGTATCTGCTAACGGTATGGTTCTTTTTTTATTTGTAAATATCAAACCATGTATTTAGTTGTTGCTTACGATTCTATTGGTGTTGACGGGCAGTTTATTACATTCGGATTTGCATGCACGCCGTTGTACTTTGTGTGGGAGAAGGTGATCGGGATGCATGACACAAAGAGCATGTGTTTACGGGCATTAGCAAGGCTGCCGGTGGTTATACCGATATGGTTCTTGGCTATAATCTTCCCCTTTTTTGGACCGATTAATTCCGCAGTTGGTGCACTCTTGGTCAGCTTCACGGTCTACATTATCCCTGCCCTTGCTCATATGCTCACTTACAGGAACGCTTCTGCTCGAAAGGTAAATTCGCGAATTATGTACATATTTTAATGCGAAATGTACAAGTTAACAGTTCAAGATACAAAAGTTGAAAACCATAAAGCCTTAGCTATGATCTTTGGTTAAAGAGTGTAATAGTTTAATCATCTCACTTTTAGGGGGTACTATTGTCAATTACATGAATTGGGTCTCCAATTTATTCTTTGATTTGGATAGATAGGTTGCAAGTCTTTTTCATACTGTTAAATGTAGTACTATGATTATTTTTATTACATTTTATTTTTATTTTTAAGATTAATATCGACGTTTATTTGTGCTTAGATATATATTACTAATTGGCATAACGATTTTGAATTTTTTTTTTCTAGAATGCGGCGGAGAAGCCTCCTCGGTTCATGCCGAGCTGGACGGCAATGTATGTGGTCAATGCGTTTGTTGTGGTCTGGGTTCTTGTTGTTGGGTTTGGATTTGGTGGATGGGCGAGCATGACCAACTTTGTACGCCAAGTTGATACATTCGGTCTTTTTGCAAAGTGCTATCAGTGCAAGCCCGCGATACCACCACCACCAAAACATTGATTCGACTCGGTAGCGTTTTGAGATTCTCTTCTCTTTGTCGCTCGCTCCATATTTTTGTATTATAGATGGGGAGCACAATTATTTCCCCTGCATGTGATGAGTCTTTTTGGGTAAACCATCTTACGAGGTTCCAATCAACCAGTCATACGATCAATATGAAGAAGATAAATCAGTAACTCACGAGACATGTGTTAGGATTTGGTTCATTAACCGCTATTATAGATATTTATAAATAATTTTCTATGTGTCTTGGCTTGTCTTTTATTTGTTTTCTTAAAAAAAATTATTTGTAGATGTAAAATAGTGTGATGAATTGTGATGATTGATGATTCCAAACATTGGCTAATTAAATACATGTTGCTTGGTGTTCTTATTCCTTTTTTTTGTTGGATGGGTATGTCATTATGATCTTAGCATGCTCCAAAAGTTAAGATTTTCCTTCTTTTTCTCCTTTTATATTCTTTCAATCTTAAAAAATCATATAAGATATATGTGATGTTAACCAAATACACAACAAAAGATAACAAAACTCATGTTTTACCTGCCATGTTAGGATTATTTGTTTCTTACTTATCTATGTTTAAACCCAGAAAATACTCGTGTTTTATATATTTTAAAGATTTTTTAAAAATAATTTTTCTATATTCTATTTTTTCTCTCTCCTCTCAGCCTTTTGATAGGTACTTAAAAGATGGCGGATAGAGGTCGCTTCATGCTTAAAACGCGAGTGCGCGACATAGGTATTACCAAGGTAGTCAAAAGTCTATTGCAAAGTGAAATTGAACGATGGATTTGATTGATTAGGCGGATAAAAGTAAGGAGAAAGCAAGTATTGCATATTTAAAGATTCTTTATTTATTTATTTTTTTGCATTAAAAATTATTACGGAGTATAGGGGAAAAAGAAAGTGGGGGTAAATAATATCGGCTACTTTAAAATGTTGTAAATCTTTTGTAGATAATATTATACTTATATATAATTAAATGAATAAAATTAAAATAATTAAACTACCATTTATTTAAATAGTGTGCGAGTGTTTATCTTTAATATAATGATCATTTTATCACTTTTGGATATGACACGTGTATTTTATTAAATTGATCTTCCAACAAAATAATTAAACACTTTCAACTTGCTTCTTTTATTCTAAAATCAATTAAACAGGCACTCCTTTAGTTCTATCTTTTATACCATAAAGATGGTAGCAATCTTGATTGAGTTTAAGAAAGAGGAATAAAAAACCAATAATTTGACATATAAGTTATATGGAAATGATACATGTTAACGGTATGTATCATCTATGATGTTGCTCTTACAAACCTTTTAAATGAAGGGTAGTTTAGTAATTTTAGTATTTATCTTTAATTCCTTATTTTTAAGGGTTGTAAGAGCAACATCATAGAGGATATATTAACAACATGTATCATTTTCATGTTAATTATTAGTCATTTTAGTGTTTTACGGTATATTCTTTGTTATGTGAAAGGGGAAGGGAGACCCATTAAATTAATGAGTTATGGGCTTTTGTTGATGTTATTGAAAGGAAGATGTTGACATAACTAAAGAAACAAGTATTTTTCACAATGGGAATGGGCCATGGACCCAATTAACCACATCACATGGGTGCCACGTGCCATCTTTACTTCTTTATATTCTCACGACTTTACTTGGAATCAAATCCAACTACGCACATGATTCTCAAATTGTGAACATGCATAACTCCTCACCCATATGGGTCATCTCTAGTCAAAACCTCAACTCGTGGATCTTTTGACTTAAAAAATGAAAATAATTATTACATTAAGAATAACAAATATAATGTGTAGTGATATTAATTTGAAGTTTATAGTAAGGTATTGTTTAATAAATTATTAAAGATAAATGTTACATAAAGATAATGTTTGTCCAGTTTTAAGGAGTCCCTTGAGTTGTCCTAAAAGAATATATCAAAATGAAAGCTCTTAAATTAAAAAAAATAAATTTTGCTAGGTTAATACTTAAAAGTTAAAACTTCTATTTGTAGATATGTATTTGAAGAAATTATAAAATGATATAGAAATACACAAATAATTGAAAAAAATTCTGAAAATAAGAGGTTTTCATAAATATGTAGCATTACAAGAATAGATAATTAATATTTAATATGCTTATAATAAATATTTCATGTCATGCCTTTCATATTAAAGTAGCAATATTATTACCAATTTGTTTCATCTCATTCGATAATATCTATGTAAATCTGCATTATTTGTATCATAACTATAAATCTCAAAGTTTGTCACATGGTATGCAATATAGATATTAGTTTACTGTAGTAGCATCAACTTTTATTGATAACTATTACGAATATAGTTATGCAAAACAATTGTGACTATAATAACATCCATTTATATTTTCACACTAAATTTAGGCATTCTACGAAGTATTTTCCATTGTTTATACCAAATTTCAAATCATCTTTCAATTTGACTTCTTAAAGTTGATTGAGAATAGTTAAAAACTTCTTTAATCGAAATAATTTCATTAAAACGATTAAGAATACTGGAAAGTTTCTTGCACATTAGTTGGGGCTAACTTTGAAATTAAGAATAGTTAATTTCATAAATGGTCCTCTAACTATTCACGAATTACATATTTAGTCTTTTTTTTGAAAAAGTTGCAAGCTCTATTCTTTAACTACCATTTTGTTGCGTAAATAGTCTTTTCTAACGGATTCCGTTTATTTCTGCCGTTAAGTCCAGTGCTAACGAGGGTAATTATGTCTTTTTACCTGTTTTAAGTTTTTATTAATTATAAATGTCAAATAATATTTATTTATTAAAAATAAAAATAACAAGTGAATTTTCTTTTAAATTGCAAGATGGATGTATTTCAAAGTTGAAAACTTCATCCCAATTTAACACCACCATCACACCACCACCCACTGCCATATACCACCGACCACCACCATCGCCACCCACTGCCGTATACCACCACCACCCACCACCACCACCACCACCACTGTATGCCACCAACCATCATTGTCCACTACCAGCAGAACTCAAAAATGAGAAAACCACAAAGAAGACAATATACCACCACTAGCTACCACCTTATACAACCACCACCAACCACCACGGTAAACAACCGTTGCATACAAGCTCTAGAAAGTCGAAAACCAACAAGAACACCAAGAACATTGAAACCCATACAACGAAATCAAACCCACCACACAAATCGACACCTATCACCTGAAGCCACCAATAGCCGCCGCCTTAATCGCCTGAAACCCCACCAACTGCCGCTGCATGAAATTGCCTAAAAAACCAACCGCCGAAAAATCAAAACCCAATTTTTTTAAAACATACCCGAAATCCAAACTCATAAAACGTAAATTTTAGATCTAAACCTCACACACACAAAATCTGTGGCATATGGTGGTGTGATGGGGATGGTGTACGTGGTGCATGATGGTGGTGGAGATGGGAGGTGACGGTCACAGACACCCGTGTGTGTATGCGGGGGGTGGATGTGAATCTAGGGTTTATGTAGCGTAATTTTTTAGGGCACTGGGTGGCGGTGGTTATGAAAGCAAGAGAGATTGAGGGCGTTGAGGGGTCACAGGTGGTGGCAACGCGGTGGGCGGCGACGCCTTTACTGGCGAGATGGAGGTGAGAGGTTTTCATAAATATGTACCATTAAAAGAGTATAGTTAATATGCTCATAATAAATGTTTCATGTCTTGCATTTCATATTAAAATAGTAATATTATAACCAATTTGTTTCATCTCATTTTGTAATATCTATATAAATCTTTATTATTTGTGTCATAACCGTATATCGATCTGAAAGTTAGTCACATGGTATGTAATGTAGATATTAATTTACTGTAGTAGCATCAAGTTTTATTGATAACTATTACGAATATAGTTATGCAAAACAATTTTGACTATAATAACATTCAATTATATTTGCACACTAAACTTAGGCATTCTATGAAGTATTTTCCATTGTTTCTTCCCGATTTCAAACAATCTTTCATTTTGACTTCTTAAAGTTGATTGAGAATAGTTTGTTGAATAATATTTTATATCGGATGAAAAATGACTTTATAATGTGTTTAATAAATGCCATGAGCTACACCACTCATAGCCAATTGGTTTTGAGTTTAAACCCCACAAGCTTAGATGGTATCAAAGCAACGTTCATCCGTGATTGAACAGTCCACAAAGACTCTAAGTAATCCATAAGTATCCATGTGCCGGGTAGGAAAAAAATTAAAAAAGAACGTCACACGTGAAAGATCGTGTTGAGTAATGTCTTACATCGAATAAAAAGTGACTTTGTAATGTGCTTAATAAGGTCATGAGCTAGCTAATTGGCTTTGAGTTAAAACCCCAAAAACTTATATAGTTAAAAACTTCTTGCGTCTTTGTTGGGGATGATTTTTGAAATAACTTCATAAATAAGATTAAAAATACTAAAAAGTTTCTTGCAAGTTAGGCCATACGTAGCGCCTCACCCGAACTCCCTTCGGGTTCATCGGCTTGGATTGGGTCTCTCAGGAACACCACTACGCACCCCCCCTTTGGGTTACCTCTCGGCTCCCCAAGCCGTCCAACTCGAAGCCATTTTCTATTTCTTTCTTTTTTTACATTTTGACTGTTGAGCAACGGTCATAAAAAAATCTTCCTTTTTTTCCTTCTTTCTCCGGTATAACATAATCACACTTTAAAATTCACATCTCAAATTCTCATCATCTCTCTAATTTTCTTCTTTCTCCCCTATAATTACTACTTTCAAATTTTCTTAGTTTTACAGAATATGGATTCACCAAAACCTGCTTCATCGACCGCATCGTCGGATTCCGTATCAACCAATGAGCTCATCCGGCAGGAAGACGAAATATTTATAGGGTTAGTTTGAGAGGCGGTAGATGCAACTTTTAGTAGCACCGTGGAGTCGTCAACAAGAGTCAAAAGTGGGAAAATAGAAAGTGGTCGGCTAGCTGCAAACGAGCAGCTTTTACATGACTATTTTGGAGATAACACTGTTTATTAAGTGGAGATGTTTAGACGGCGGTTCCAGATGAGCAAACAACTATTCAAACGAATAGTTAATGATTTAGAAGTAGAGTACGCATATTTTACACAGTAGTGGGACGTAAGAGAGAAAAAAGGTTTTTCTCCGATACAAAAGTGTACTTCCGCTATTCGACAATTGACGTAAGGAGTAGCCGCCAACTCGCTTGATGAGTACTTGAGGATGGGAGATAAAACGTCACGGGATTGCCTACACTAATTTTGCTTAGGTATTGTTAAACTTTATGGTAGGCAATATTTACGTAAACATAAGTGTGGTAATATTCAGCAGTTATACACCGCGCATGCAGAAAAACACGGATTTCCCGGTATTCTCAGCAGCTTATAGTGTAATAACTAGGCCTGGGAAAATTGCCCGGGTGCATGACGGGGTTAGTTCATGAGAGGTTATCATGAACAACCCACAATAATGCTAGAGGTTGTGGCCTCACATGATCTATGGATTTGGCATGCATACTTCGGTGTTGCGGGTTCCAATAACGACATCAATGTTCTTAATCAGTCATCCATCTTCAACGATATCTATGACGGAAAAGCACCCGAGTGTTCATTTGAGGTGAACGAAGTCACCTACAGGCACAGATATTATTTACCTGATGGGATATATCTGGAGTGGGCTACTTTTGTAAAATCATTTCGTGCTTACAAGACGATATACGGAAAAAGTTCAAGTCGGCACAAGAATTGGCACGGAAAGATGTTGAGCGTGCTTTTGGCGTGCTCAAACAACGTTGGCACATACTTCAAAATCCGGCAAGCGGATGACATCCGACAAGACTTGAAAACAATATGTACGCTTGTATCATATTACACAATATGATACTCGAAGACTAAGACCATGCAATTTGTAGTTTCGATGAAAACGGCATTTTATCATCAGATATCGAAACACAAATAAGTAAACAAGCACATGCGACAAACATACGAGAAGTCAAACCGGGAAACGCATAATAACCATCGATCGAATTTAGTCGAACATATATCACGTATTCATTTTCCTGGCAACGAGGAGGGCTAGATGTTTTTATTATTTATTATTTTTGATTTAGAGTTTTGTTATTTTTATTTTCAAATAATAATGTTTTATTAATGTTACGAAAATTTTATTTATATTATTTGTTATATTTTAATTTTTATACGATTCATAAATATTTTATTTTGTTTAATAGTTAAATGTATACTAAAATAAAGAGTTAATTGTCAATTTGGCCCTTTTATCTATCTCGTTTTTTTCGATTTGTTCCTTTAAGTTTAAAAGTGACTAAGATAGACCTTAAATATCAACTTTTTAGTCTGAATGGTTCATTCGTTAGTTAACCGTTTGTCTGGTCAGTTAAATCAAGGGCATTTCAGTCTTTTTGCCCTTTTCTAATTTTTAATTATTAAAAACAATATATTTATCATTTTAAAAAATAAAAATATGTATCACTTATACTCCCCCTTTGTTTCTCTGTAAACACACACATTCACTCTCTCACACTCTCTATCTCTTTCTCGCACACACTTTTCTCCCCTTTCAACAACCACCACCACCACCCTCCACCACCACCCACTGCCACCACCACTAGAGCTTAAGACAAGCATTACCATTGCCACCGTAATTAACAACCACCACCGTCCTCTGTCCACCGCTGCCACCCTCTGAGTACCGCCGCCATCACAGATCTGAGCACCCCCACCACACATCTGAGCATCGATGTCTTCCTCTTTGGCCTTGAAAGTAGAAAGAACATATTTCGACATCTCTTCGTCTTCTCTAGACATCAACCCATAAAAGCTCAAGCTACCGAAGATTTGATCGGCTTGCATCTGCGTTTAGAGTTGCTCGCTTGATTGCCTCTGTGTTTGTAGCTGTTGTGTTTGAGTGGTAGTCATCTTTTTCTTCAACCAAAAAAAGCATAAAACCCAGAAAACCTTCTTTGCTCGCTTTATCTCTCCAATGGTGGTGGTCTTTCTTTTGCTTTATTGTTGGTTACTATGTGTCTTTCTAGTGTGTGCGTGTGTTTGTTTTGCTTTTCCCTTTGTTGGGTGTTTATTTGAAGTGGTGATTGTTGTTATGAAGGAGAGAAGGCAAGCCTTAATGACAAAGTTATGAAGCTTGTAGCCTCACTAGATGATGCTTGTGTGTGTGTGTGAGAGAGAGAGAGAGAGATTGTAGGTATGTTTAAGTTTTTTTTTCCAGATCTGAGTTGTGTGCAGTGGTGGTAATGTGTGGTGGTGGTGGGTGTGTTTTTCTTGTTTTTTTAGAAAACCACATGATTCTTCTTTTTCTTGTTTTTTAGATGTGAAATGATGTTATTTCGCAGTTGTTTTTTTAGAGATTTGCTGTGTGAATTTATCTCTGTTTGATGGTCGTTGGCGGTGATGTAGTAGCAGTGGTGGCAACCGGAGATTGTGACTGTAGTGATAACCGGAAATGCAAGAGAGAGAGAGAGAAGTGGTGGTGGTGTCTAATGGCGGTGATGATGGTAAACATATAATATTATTAATAAGATTAAATTTAATGAATAAATAGTAAACATAACGGTATAACTGTCATTTTACCTTGAGTTAACTAACGGTCAACTAACGAAAGGACCATTCAGACCGAAATGTGGATATTTAAGGCCCATCTTAGTCACTTTTGAAATTAAAGAACCAAACGGAAGAAATAAGATAATTAAAGGACCAAATTGACAATTAACTCTAAAAATAAACTAAAAAAAGTGGGAAAAGATTGTGTTAGTTTGAGATATGCTATACTTGAGTTTGGGTAAAAAAGAGAAAAGGAAGAAAAAATTATATGACACTAATATGCCATTTGAGTTAAGAAAGATGATAGATAGGTGCTACTTATTATCTTAATTGGTGCTAATTTTGAAATTAAGAATGATGGTATCATGTTTGGAATACGAAAAAAATAGTTATCTATATGAATATGTTTTAGGAGATAGAATTTATCTCGCAAAATGGTAAAAAATAAATGAATTGTCATTTATAAAAGTTTTTTTGCAAATAATAAAATAAATATTTCTACTTACCTTTGTGTGGTTTTGGAAAGTATCTTGATGATGTATCCATTACAACAAAAAATAACATGTGCCATGTGCTAATCCCTCTCATTTAACGGAAAACATATATAAAAATAACATGTTGCTATTATATTGAAGTAAACACGTTTTTAACCTATCAAATCTATCACTGTGTTTCCGAGTTTTAATTCGGAGAGAAAAGAAGATATTAGGAAGGAAATAAAAAAAGATTTGTGTTTCAGAAATATTTTAAGGAAAGAAGAGAAATGTTTGGTTAACTTTCTCTCCTAAACTTTCCTTTCAAAAGTGGGAGGATTTGGAAGAAAGAGAAAGGAAAATTTTTATGATTTGTCGTAAATGACTAAATTACCCTTAATCACAATAAATAATTTTAAAAAAGAGGTTATTACTGTAAAATGAATATTTTTCTTTCCTTCTTCTCTAATTTGGGAACACAAACTTATGTCTTTCCTCTCCAATTTAATTTATTTTCTTTCTAACTCGGGAACATGAAAAATCAAAATTATTATCTCTTCTTTTCTCCTATTAATTTTTTTTCTTTTCTTTCATTACCATGTCTCGGGAACACAACGTAAATGGTGGATCTCTTCAAGGGGGACATGGAGATCAAGAAGTCGATGCATTTCTAAAAAATAGCTCATTAATTAGAAGTTTAATTAATTAAGTTATGGAACACCAAATAATTAACCCAATATCGAAGGGATTCATGGATTATGTGCTATACGATCGAGAAGGCTGTTAAATTCATAAAATATTTATAAAAAAGTAAAATATGTCAATAAACTGAATTATAAAGAAAATAAAAATTCTTGGAATTAAACTATGTAATGCGTTTGGTTGACGAAAGGTAATGGATTTCACTCTTTTATTTTTATTCTTTTCATATGTTAATGTTTGATTTGTAAACAGTAAACCTATTGAAGGATTTGGATGTACATACTGTTAAATTGAATAATTGCACTCTTAATTACCATGAACAACCACCTACCCTTACTACATTTATTGGATCTACTAAGTTAATAAAGAAATTGAATATTTAAATGGATTAACCGAGTATTTGTTAATTATAAAAAGGGCAAATTGCATGAAAATCGAATGAACTTTGTCTTAGTTATCATCGTATACAATTACTAACTTTAAAATTTAAAAATAATATAATTAACTTTCATAATTCACTCAATATTGTATGCAAATAACTTTTTTATGTGTCTGTTGTTTAGTTACCGTTGTATACAATAAACTTTTCCATAACTTTCATAGTATACAACAAGTTGCATACAATGCGAGGATTATGAAAGTTGGTTGAATTATTTTTAAGAAAATAAAGTTGATTGTATCTAATGGTAACTAAGACAAAGTTAATTGTGTTTTAATGCAATTTGCCCTTATAAAAAGGCTAGGTTAGATCTATGATAGGAAGTACATGTTTGAAAATATCATTTATTTAGGTGTATACATGATATATGACCATATATTAAGAGCATGGTTTAAACTTGTTCATAAATAGTTTTGTGTTTAATATATGATTTCTAATTATTGGTGATTAGAATTATATACTAAGATAACTTATGAACGTTAGAACTTGGATGTCAGCTTTTGTGAAACTAGTCAAATAACTTGTATGAAAACTCATGGATATAATTAGTCGTTATAATGTTTATGTTGTGAATGTTTAGTTTATTATAGTTTGGTTTTATTTTACATAATTAGTAGTTGGTTAATTTTATTACACGTGTTGTTTTTATTACTACAACTATCGTTTTTTGTATGATTGATACTCACAAATTTATTATCTAAATAGTTATATCTTATCTCTATGGATTGACATGTTTTACCGAAAGTTATGTTATACATGATGGGTATACTGCTTAGTTTTGTGTGTGATCTTAGTTAAAATCAGATTTGATTTATAAATATTTATGATTATGATATTAAAAGGGGTTTGAAATAGTAATAATAAATCATGACGGAAACTCAAAAAGTTCAAGTGACCCCAATCACACATTGTTGAGGCCCCTAACAAGAAGAGAAAAAGAAATACTTTATCAAGCAAGGACGGAAGCTCTGGATATTGGCGGATGACAGGGTGAATTCTATTGATACTTATAGCCCTAGCTATTCATTCTATGCGACTCAATGGACGACTCTATCTCTCTCAAGTCTTGATCTATTGAAGCATTAAAGGCACACAACATATGTGGCTAAAGGCTTTAACGTTGAAGCTTTGAAGGGCTTTTCTAGAATGATTAATGGTCTCTTTTTTGAATCTCGATTGATCAATCGGTTTGGGTTGTCTCTTCAGTCTTGACTCTTACTCGTATGTTCATACTTAATCATAATAGGTTAATTTAGGGCTTGCGTACTTGTCGTCTTATTAGAATGTTGGATTGTTGGGGTGATTGCCTCTGATTGGTTGATATAAACAAAGGGAATGAAATTTCTATTTTTTAAATTTAGGGTTAATAATAATAGGCTATTTAGTTTAGGGTTTGGGTTACCGTTAATAATTCTTGATTGTTAATTAAAGTTTCTATTTTGTAAATTCTATCATCTAAGTTAGGATTGATACTTAGTATAATAAATTTTATGGTATTTGTTAATTGTTAATTTAAGTAATTATTTTATATGTTTAAAAAGATGGAAAAATTTTATAAACGAAAATCATCGTCTTTGTCAACATCCGATATATTATGTTAGTGTAGAATCTTCAAAGGCAAATACTATTAATAAGACTCAACAACATAGCTCTACTTTTTCGGCGCTTATTAATGCAGTAGATATGAATGACCTTTCTTAAGATCCTTTTCGTAGACCATCTGAATTTTGTGTTATAATCCCAACCAAAGAGATCAAATAAGGAGCGTAGATTGGCTTAGAGGTCCTTTGGCCATGACTTCCCAACAACTATAAGTAATAAGCCAAGACGTTTTATCAAAGCATGGTTTGCTCAATATGGTAATTGATTAGAGTTTAGTGTAAAGACGGATAAAACGTTTCGCTTATGTTTTACTTATTTAGAGATCATATTGGACATGCATGAAGGTGGATTAACTAATGGTCTATTAGAGTATAATGCTCTTCCGAATTCTATATATGAAAACATAAGAATTTCTATCTAGTGGTTGAAGGTCAGGATCATTTCAATCATATTTCACCGTCCATTCAAAACATCAAAAGGTTCCAAAAACCCTTCGTCAGTATTTGTAACTCATAGTATTCTCTCCTTGGGCTTTATTAGACATAAATCGACATGAATATGAACAAATTTATTGAAGAATACATATAGGGAAAGAGGAGGATGAAGGGTGAACAAATCATCAAAGACCATAAAAATCCATTGAATTTGTGATCTTATAAACATTCTACATTGATTCAGTTTTTTACAAAAACAAAAATAAGCCCTCTAAAGTCTAAACCGATAAACATAGCAATGGCTTGAAATCAATTTTAGATTTTTATCGGTCATCGACTCCATAAGTAAAAAATCAAAACACTAAATCGAAACCCTAAAAAAACTTTAAGATGAAATCAACAAGTTACAAACTTTTTTGCTGTAGTATTAAAAAAAACTTTAGGAGTTAAAATAGAAATAAAGTGTAAACTTTATGTCTAAATTATTATTAACCTTAAAAGAAAATATAGATTAACAGTTAAAAGTAAATAAAATAGCTAATCCGTAAACCAACAAAACTTAAAAGATTAAAGTAATTGTTAAACTAAACCTTAGGATTTAAACTCATTAATTAAAATTGAACTTTAGAGGTTAAATAAAAAATAAATGTGAACTTTAAAAAGTAAACCAAGTAGGAATAGTTGTAATAAAAATATAATAGGCATAGGTAACGAGGCATAATACACAATCGTAGACGATGTGACGTTAATTCCGTGACGTCATTAAATATTCTAAATTTCTAACAAGGGGCTTGGGAACCATTTCGTCGACAACTATATGTTATATTAATGGGTAATTGTGTTATGACATACGTGAGTGTATGATATAACATGTCTGGTATGTGAGAGGGAGGAGGTTGAAATGCAGGTCATATCAGACGTTTCATGTCATCATTTTTTAAATTCTCATTTATTTTATGTTTTATAATTATCATTTCCTTAAATCAACCTATGTATTTGACGAGTATTTAATCTAGTTCATACAATAACAAATTAAATATATAGTTTAAGTCATTCTTTAATCAACTAGTTCAAAAAGTCTAATCTTCTTCTGTATATATGATCTGGATGCGCTTGATTGTTACATTAGTATATTAATTAAGCTCGAAAAGCTAAGAAATTAGTATTACTGAAATACCTTTCAATTATTTATTATTATTTATTTTCTTTTTAAGGGGCAGAAATAGAAGGTTTTACAGATACTTGTCAAAGGTTTTCTCACATTACATATTCAAATTAAATCCCATCATTTATACTTGAAGTTTTACATTTTGGCTACTGTGTTTCAGATACTAATTGCTGCTAGAGAGAGCTAATCAATCTTTTCAATGGCAGACGATAATCAAGCTGCTCCAGATGACATCTACGAAGACATCAAGATTTTAGTGGTTGATAGTTGGGGTCATGCCAACCATCTTTCACCATCCATTCAAAGGGTTCCAAGAACCCTTCGTGATGTCAGCGTGAATTCGTATACTCCTCGTATCGTCTCCATTGGACCTTATCACAAAGAAAATGAAAGTTTGATGGAAGTTGAAGCACACAAAAAGACCTGTCTGCTTGATTTATTTCATCGTTTGAACATCCCGTGGAAGGAAACAATGAAAGCATGTTTTGACATGGTCCTTGATAAAATAGACCGAATCAAGGCGTGCTATGAACATGATATGCTGAAGACGTATAATGACCATGAAGTTGCAA
The DNA here is from genome assembly GCA_032274825.1 of Drosophyllum lusitanicum. Classification (NCBI taxonomy): domain Eukaryota; kingdom Viridiplantae; phylum Streptophyta; class Magnoliopsida; order Caryophyllales; family Drosophyllaceae; genus Drosophyllum; species Drosophyllum lusitanicum. The sequence goes on along the minus strand of JAUEJL010008780.1, from coordinate 3,164 downwards.
AAATGTTGGTGGTCGATAGTTGTTTCATACTAGAACTTGTTTACAGATCAAACAATTACAAATTCTCTAACCATTCTTTTTTTGACAACAAGTTGCGTACCCTTTATGTTAAGCATGATTTGCTACTCCTAGAAAATCAGATCCCTTTTTTTGTTCTTAAAGATATATTTGAGAACACAATTGGGAAATTCAAACCTAGAGCCTCACTTGTTAACCTCCTCCTTTCATTTCTTGAAGATATGAACCCCTTTGGAAAAGATCTGCTGCTTGATAACATTAATGAAGATGATTTTGTTTGCTGTGATCATATTCTAGGATTGCTTCAGAAGTGTTACTGGCATAAAGATGCTACCTCATCATCAAAACTTCCAGCAGATTCGGCTGCAAAATTTGCAGAGGCAATATCATACTCAGTCACAGAACTTTCTTTGGCAGGGGTGAAGTTTAAACCTAACAAAGATTCAAAATGGGTGCTAGACATGAAATTCAAACCATCTAGATCTCCATGCTTTTGCTGTTCATGGCGTAAGCCTACTTTCAGAATGCCTAAGCTGAAAATCGAAGATTACACAGAGTCGGTTTTGAGGAACCTTATTGCATACGAGCAAAGCTCTCCTGAAATCCCTAATTACATTACGTCATATGCTTTCGCGTTGGAACAGATATTGGATACAAAGGATGATGTTGTTAAGGTAATAGATTCAGGATTACTTGTAAACAATTTGGGTTCAAGCAAACAAGTGTCTAATATGGTCAATAGCATATGCAAAGAAGTTACAGTCAATGATTTCTTTTACATCAAGCAATGGAAAGATTTGCATGACTATTACAGCGGCTACTGGCCCAAGAATATTGCATGGTTGAGGCGCACATATTTCAGTTCTCCTTGGAGCTTCATATCTCTACTTGCTGCATTGTTCCTGTTTGGTCTGACCGTGGTGCAGACCTACTATACTATTCACCCTCCATGATATCAGATTGCAATGAAGTGATGGAAGCTACCATTGGACGTTGGCTTTTAACCTAAACTGTTTTTTATATTTAGTTTTTCAAGCATTGTATTCTTTTTTCGGGTTTTTTCCTATTTCGACTTTCTTGTAACAAATCATCCATCTTGGGCAACTATGTGTTTTATGAATTGCACTAATCGTTTTTAACCAAGAATTTTGCTTTTTGTTTTTTCTTTTTTTATATCAAATTCATAAAATTTGTGTAAACTAAATCAAAACTTGATTACCAAAAACAAAGAACAAAACATCTGATCTCCTATTTCTATATGTTTAGTTTTCTCAAGGCGTCGTTGCTTATACTTTTTAGTTTTCTAAATTGCTATTATTTTATTTGCAAAAACCTATATATAATAAAATTATTGCAACAAAAAAAAAAGCCACATCTCTTATAAATCTGCAAACTACTACTAATTAATTAGTTATAAATCCGAATAGGTACAGGTATTTTGATTAAGTTGTTTATTAACATGTACAAACACCCCTGCTAATAATAAATACAAGTAATAAACACACAAACTACTTGTCATCATCGTTATTGTTCTCATCCTCATCATTTTCCGCGCTATCCTTTAGGGTCATTACCGATCAAACAATCTCATGAAGTTGTTCTCTAAACACCAGGTTATTAAAAGTTGCTTTAAGGGGATCCGGCTACAAAAAAATACACACACACACACACACACACACACACACACACACACACACTTATTACTAAACTTATAAGGTAAAACATCAAATTAAACTAAATCAAAATATGAAGTGACCAATACACTTATTACTAAACCCATTTACATGTAAAAGTTTCTCATTCATATTCAAAATGACCCATTCATACCCATATGTTTAAGCTCTTCCACCAATGGCTTAAGAAAAACATCCATGTCTTTCCCGGGTTATTTAGGTCCGGGAATCAACAAGGAAAACATAAAAAAGAGGATTCTTGCATACATAGCCATGTTGGCAGATTATATGTTGTGACTACAACAGGGCATGTGTTGTGAGCATAACTCATGTTACCAAATGGATTAAAACCGTTGACTGCAAGCCCTAGCTATGTAACATCCTGATTTTGGGCCTAGCCGTTACATAGGCCAAGGTACGTTTATACGTGATTAAGGTTTGATTATTTGCTTGTTTAGCATTTAATTAAATGATTTTAATTAAAGGTATTAATTAAAGTTAGAAATTTACTTATATATATATTCAATTGTATTTATGCAAGTATGTGGATATGTTTGCATGTGAAAGAATGGTACATGGACACCTCATGTTTAATTGTTTGAGAAAAACCTACGTGGGCCTTATAGAGGTTAACTTCTGATATGCTTTACCATTTGAAAACCGACAGTGTGTGTGTACTATGTGTTCTTGAGAGAAAAGCAAGAAGAGTTGTAAACTTGAAAAGTGAAAGTGGAGAATTGTTGGGTGTTAATTCAAAGTGAAGGTATGGTGATGTTCTTTGTATGATTCTGATCATATTGATGTGCTTTTCTGATGAAACACATGTGTATATAGTGAAACACCATGAAAGGAGCTTGAAGCTCCATACTTGACAAATGGGTTTTGTGTGTTTTGGTGTTTTAAATGGTTATGATGTGTTCTTGATGTTAGATACATGTTATAAGATGTTTATACATGTTTTAGAAGTGTTCATATTGGAATTCAAGTGTGTTAATCGGATTTGGAAAAGTTAAGTCGGCTGGAAAATGAAGAAGATGATACAGATGCAGTCGCGACGCGACGCGTCATCTTATTGAACGCGACGCGTTCCTGTTTATTGGCGGATTCTTGTGGAAATCCGATTAGAAATCCGATGATGGGAATCCGGAGGAGTGAAATCCGACAGTGCAAATCCGGAACTTGAAGTCCGGGACTTGAAATCCGACACATGGGTATCGGATTTGTGAAATCCGACATTTGGGTGCGACGCGACGCGTCGGCTGCTTGGACGCGACGCGTCCGCGGTTTTGAGTGTTTTCTTGGTTGTTTGCTTTGTTTAAAGCTATGGGTTATATGTTGTTACATATGTGAATCTTACATGTGGTGTTTGATTTAAAAAGATATAAATATATGTGTTTGGTATATATTTATGAATCGGTTACTGATTTCAGTTTATTCTGATCTCAGGAAAGGACAAGGCTCAGTAACATTAGA
>JAUEJL010008769.1:0-10117 GCA_032274825.1 Drosophyllum lusitanicum | reverse complement strand
AAAAACCCCAACCAGTGATCTAGTCTATTCAATAGAAAAACAGTAAAATGAAGAACAAAATAGATTAGGAAATCATAGCCTTTGAAGTTGTTCTTGACCTTGGAATGTTAGGGGATTTACACCATCATTGCATATCCTTCAACCGTGCTGCTAGACAGCACAATGGAATCACCAAAAACCTTCAATTCGAAAACTAGAATCGATGTGTGTGTGTGCTTGTGTTAGACGAAAAAACACACAATGTGTGTATGTTTGTTATGGGCTGATGCAAGGGAGAGAAGGGAGAAAGGAGGTCAAAACCTTTTTATAACCTAAACTTTAGTTATTTGTATTCAAGTCCAGTGTAATTGCTTTTTATAACCAAAATTAGGGGTGACAATCGTGTTGTGTTCGGAGCCACGGGTCAGCGGGTCATGACACGAACACGACTTGTATAATTATCCGTGTCAAGGTGTGTGACACGAACCCATATAAGTTGAAACACGACATGACTCGTGTAATCCGTTTAAATATACGGGTTCACAGGTCATTCGCGGTTAACAGGTCATTCACTGGTTGACGGATCATATACGGGTTGGTGGATTATAAATGGGTTGGCGGGTCTAATTTTACTAATTATGTCCCTTGTTTGTCAAAGTACATAATTCAAATGCAAAATACTAATCAAGTTCAGTCTTACCTAGATAGTTTAATCCAAATACAAAACTTGATGATTCTAAAAAAAATTAAGCCACGAGTGTGAAACATTGATAATTCGATGATGTATATTATTGGTGGTTTCAAAACAGAAAAGGAACAAAAGGGAAGGAATGAGTTTGTTTCTGATTAGGTTTACGAGGATTAAGGAATAAGATAAAAGTCTAAATATCAAAATAACCCGAACCCGTTTATGCTTAACCCGAAAATGACCCGAATCCGTTTACAAGGATTGAGGATAAATAAAAAATATCAAAAATCACGGGTTGGCGGGTCGACCCGCGAACCCATAGCCAACCTGAACATGACCCGTTTATTTATACGGGTTGGTAGGTCAACCCAAAAATGACCTGAACCCGTTTATGCTTAACCCAAGCCTATTTATATCTGTGTGGGTTCGTGTTGTGTCGATAATTGTCACCACTAGGTTTAGGTAACTATAAATTACCCTCAAAACCTACATAAATTAATAACCTTTAAATAATTTTATCAAAAAAATATTTAACTATGGTTTTACTGGATTTATAAATAAATACTTTTATTATTTATTTCTATCAAATTAATTTATCCAGTAAATTAATTCTATTCATACAATAATAGGTGTTATTCTAATGGTTCTGATTAGATGTGTGACAGTGTGGCCCTTTTGTGTTTCATTACATTGGATATGGTAACACGTGTTCACTGTGTGTTTGGTACGCTCTACACCAACAACACATTCATGGCAAAAAAGACTCGGCAAAAGGACAATCCTTGAAACTGTCCCAGTATCCCACAAGTGTAGCAACCACTAGATCTAAACCTACACTTTAATGGGTGTTTCTTACCACAAACTAAAAACTCTACTCTCTTATAAGATCCTTCAACCCCATCTTTTATACACTCTTCCTTCACGTCCTCACACAAAGCATTCTTGAGCTTAAGAAGCTCTTATCCAAAATTTATTGACCACAAATTCCTAAGATGTTTTATAGGTATCTTTCATAGTGTTCAAGGACATACATTTCTTAATGTTCCTATTTTCTAAATTCTAGTCTCACATCCAAAAAATTTAAACAATTATTAGCTCACATCTTAATATCACACCACATTCTTACACAATATGACTTTAATCATGTCATCAACTTTGTATAGCTTTCATACTTGAATATCATTTTACTACTTACATTTTTCATTCATTCATCAATACACTTCATTTTCTTATTCCACCCTATGTTAAATAATCACATCCTCATTATTATTATTTTTATATCATCGATATATTGATTAATACTTTACTTCTTGTTGTGTGCTTACGTGTACTAGTTTTATATTTATATTTTGGATCTTCTAAGTACAATTTACAACACAAATAGGTAAGTGAACCTAGTCGTTTTGTAGTATACTTTTAGGCGCCATTGGCAATGGACTCCCAAAAATCAGAAACAATAAAGGTGGTCCTCTCAGACAGCTGTACAAAAAGTCCTGGAAAATGGACTACTAGCCTCGACCACAGTATATACCTAGACGTCTCCCAAGATCGATCATACTACACTCCCAGCTAACTCCCCCGAGGTAGAAGGAGTAAGCCCACCAGTCAAATAAATCGGTGTAGGCTGAGTTGTACTGCACCATGGAGAAGAATTCTAGCATGAGCTCTTTGTAAACCGGCTCTCGGATCCTAAAGATGCGCTCCCACGCCCTGCAAGTGAATAGTATAGTACCGTCAGCTGCATGGTACTCCTGAGTAAGGAACTTCTGAATAGGCCTTGCAAGGCGTAACTCGGTGATAAGCTGCCAATCTAAAGAATGTGGGACATCTATGTCATTTGGCAAAAGTGCGGTCAACCTGGTGATGTAATCAGTGAGACGGCGTGCTGGAAGTGTGGGCTGAAATACCAGCCACGGATGATGTACCAGAGGCTGTGATGTAATCACAAAGGCCTTTGCCTCGGCCTGTCTACCTCAGCGACCTCTGCCTCTGTTTGCCATTTATCTGCATAGCAAGAGTAATGATGATTTAAGAAATCACAAATCACATAGAAACCAAACAATAAAATAAATCAGAAACAGAAACAAAAACAAGAGCAGAAAAACAAAAAATCAGCTCTGCCACTATGTCACGCCGTGATGACACAAATGTGTCGTGCCACCACCGTAAGGAAGACGATGAACAGTAACTTTTGTTACACAAGTCAACCAAATCACGAAATTTTTATACCAAAAGTTACACAGAAGCTGATTATAAGATAAAACTAAGCTAATATATGCAAACAAACACAATGGAACACCTAAAAATCAAAAACCCCAAATTGGTTTTTTAACAAAAACCTCAAATCTGAACCATAACAATATCAACTCGTAACTGAAGCTAGTACATGCATTTATATGTTGTTCTTAACATCACAAAGCATGAATGAAGCTCAAATCTAACCCGACAAGTCGGATTTTAACAAAACCAAAATCAAAATATTGAAAATACCAAACATATACTTGAAATAAATTACAATGTAGGGTATAATACTTACTTGTGAGTCGAAATAACAACAAATACTGAAGTTTTGTTTGTCGGATTGAGAAATCGCCAACGATGCAGCGCGACTATGGTGTTTTAGGGTTAAGTGAAAAATGGTTTTGTTTTTATAAACCCTAGTTTTAACCTCTGTGCACGTGTCACTGTGCGACAAACTATGTGCTTCAAGGCGCAACCATTAATTTTACTCAATTTAGATCCACGATAAAACCTGTTGTCGCAGCGCTGGTAGATAAAACAGAATTTTTAATTATTACATGTTCCGCATCTGTTTATCATACCTGCTTCAATCTCAAGTTGGTTCTTATCGTTCATATCACCCTGTAACAAAAATACAAAACACACAAACGAAACAACAAACAAAATAAAACAAAACAAAAATAAACAAACCTGTCACATTTTCGTGGGAAACACGGTTGCATTTAGCATATGCAATGATATGTACTGAATTATACATATTTATTACACTGGATTTCCCGCGTTTCGGCACCTTTATTAGCAGATTTACGCGATTTGATGCCTAATATCTTATAAATCTGTTTTGTAGGCTCATGACGATGGATCGATGATAAATGAAGTAAAAAAGATGAAGATCCGTAAAAGTATCGATCCTGGCAGCTTAGAAGGGAGTGTGTAACTCATTGTACATCCCATTTTGTCTCTATTTTGGGTTTGGTATAATCTCTCCTTTTTTATTATGTTGAATCCGATTGTTTGTATGATTTGGGTTTGTTTTTAGGAATTATGAGTTGAATACTTTTGATTCATTTGGATTAGACATGTTCTAGTTGTTTGTATTATGTATTTATGATGGTTTGACTTTTGTTGACTTGGATGATATTATGTTTTGATTCAATGACAAGTATATTTGGTGATATTGATATTATTTCCATCCCATTTGAGTGTTTTATACATCTATGTTAGGTTGACTTAATGTGTGAAATGTTTATCTTCAGGTGTATGTATATTTAAACAAGTTTAAACTAACAAGAGCCATATCTTGATAACTCTTGTAATAAATGTGTGTATATGTATGTATATATATATACATACACATATATATAGGAAAAAGTTTAAACGAGAACTGTTTTTAGACGAGAACTACGAGAACTGTTTGTACCACTTGTAATCCATGTATGTATGTATGTAAATATACATTAATAGTTCTCGTTTGAACTTTTCACTATGTATGTATGCATGTACACATACACATATAGGGGAATGTTCAAAGGAGAACTGTTTATCAGTACGAGAACTGCAAGAACTAATCTTAGTTATTGATTAAAATTAATCAATGGCTAAGACTTTTTAGAGGCTCATTAATGACTTATTAATAGCTCATTAATGTTGCATTAATGAGGGTTATTTTGGGTAAATCAAGTCTCGCAAATTAATGACGGCTCACCCGGACGTAATTCACGGTTGGATAAATATATAAATGACTAAAATACCCCTATTGAGTCATTAATGATGTTATAAACAGTTCTCGCAGTTCTCATACGAAAAACAATTCTCGTTTGAACTTATCTATATGTATGTGTGTGACTTAAATTCTTTGAATATCAATATGAGCTCCCTCCCTTGAATATCAAGATGAGCAAGTGACTTAAATTCTTTGAGATTTTCAGAAAGACACGAATTACCAAATCAACACAGGTTATTTATTGCATATCACACAATCATCAAGTAATGAACTACCAAAAGCAATATAGAAGGATCAAGCGGGTTAACATTTCAAAACGGGCTGACACAACACTTTTGTCTAAGAGAGCTCGGAGTGGGGGCTGGGGTGAGCGGGGGGTCAAGCAACAGCGCCGTCGTCAGAAGACGAAGACCAGCCACACCGCCGCGCTGTGGCGGTCTTGGGGTGAAAACCGCGCCGTGAGGTGAAGCTGGGTGGGCCATGGCAAAGTTTTTTTAACCTTCTTTACGATCTTCCACCTCCGCTCCACCTTCAACCGGCGCCGACCAACCTCCGATATTCCACCTCCACTCCACCTTCGTATCTGTCTCTAGCATCTCCAAGCTTCAATCTGCCTCGTTGTGTATAAAAATAGTAGATCGCCCCCACTCTTCGTTCGGAACCCTGGCTTCTAACTATCGATTGGGTTTATTGGGACAAAAGTAATCGGATAGAAGTTTGATTATAGTTATTTCTAACAATTTATTCTTGTAGGTTTATGTCTTTCAAGGGTTTATTGATTTAATTTTCAACGGTACATTTATACATCTTGTTGGCCTATATACATCTTCTTTTCAGATAGAACCCTGGCCGTTGCCGCCTCCATTGCCCTACATATATCTTGTTCTAATTTATTGTGTATTATTAAATTAAATATGAAATTAATAAAAAAATATGGGTCCTACAATTTGGTATGGTGGGTAGTGACCACTACAGGTCTGTGTGGTAGGTTGAGTGGTGGGAGTGAAAAGCTGATGTGACGGTTTAATGGGCGTGGTGGGAAGTAACCACTCCCACCACTCTAAATGCTCTACTAAGCAATCACCGTGCCAAATGATTACAAATCACTATGAAATATTGTTTCTTAATAACGCAAAACATGGTAAGCAACTGACACAGATCAAAACCTATAAAATAGAGGACAATGAAACACAAATGTTAAAGGAGAAAACATTATAGAAACGACTTGACATGTATTCTGCATGAGAATTTAATTATCCTCGTCACATAAAAAATACAACGTTTGGACCTATACATATAAAAAGAAGTACAATTGATTATAGGTCAATCAAAGTGCTAACTAACCAAAGATACACATGCATATACTGATGCATGTATTCAACAGGAAAAGTAAACTGTCCGTCGTCACATAAGAAATGCAATGTTTGACTATACATGCACAATAACAAACAAACCAAAAAAAAAAAAAAACACGGAAAAAACATATACTGCATATTTTGTAACTGAATAACAAAGTCGAATTCCAAGAAACTGTTAAATGATCAAATACATTACATACAACGGATATGAATGAAAACTCTGGACAAGAAAAGGTATATACCACCACAAAAGTCAGAAGTGTAATGAATGGAGAAATGTGAAGACATACCCACCAGAGATGATTTAAGTAAATGAAGGTAGCAAGCAAGTCCATCTGAATCCAATGTTTCCTGATTCGGTAGATGTCCAGTTCCCTGGAATATTATAAAAACACACATGATAACTTTAAGTAAATCCAAAGCTGTAAGCAGTAGCATAAATATGTATGTTGCTGATCCATATAATGGGACCAAGATAATCAAAGGGATCTTACAGAAGAAGCAGCAGTAGGGAAGCAATGGATGTTTGCTCCCAGAGATGATTAAGGACAATTAACAGGGAATTAGTGAAGACGATAGATTGTAAAAGTTTTAATAAACAATCAGTGAAGCAATTACTACGATTGAGAATGAAATCAACCAAGAAAGACTGAAAAATATGAAAAAGAAATGGGATGATTACCGGGAAGAATTAAACGGTTGGGAATGGAACGAAGGGAGATCTGGTTCTACGAGATCTACAAAACCCTGATTAGGGAATCAAAGTTGTCTGCAGAAACTGAGAACAGAAAGGATCAAGTAATTAAGAAGAGTGGAAAATAAGAGGGATAATTACCGTGAAAAGTAAAGCAATCAAAGGCTTGGATCCGTGAGTGCAGAGGTCACAGATTTTGGAGTCGACACTGGCTGCAAAATCAGAGACTACAATGAAATCTAACCTAATCAATCAAGAATGGGGGAGAAACCAACAAAGGGAGAAAGCGTGTCGAGCGTGAGTGCAGAGATAAAGGATTGGGCAATGGTCGTAACAAACATATATAGGGCGAGAAGGAGTCCGCGTATTCTTTAGGCTCGTTGAACGATTACTTATGACTTTCCTTTTTAACAATTTGACATTTCAATTAACGACGGATGATTATTTAAGTTAACAGAAGCGAAGCATCATGAAAAGCAACAGTTTAATTGGACTACACCATGTTTCAATGTCCTCTGTTATATGTTTACTTGAAGATTCAACCATACAGAATAAGTTCTATTGTGAAAGGAAGGAATGAGAAGCTGGCACATTAAATTTTGGAACAAACTGGGAAAGTAAGTTGCAGAGCGGGATTTTCCCAAGAGTTTGACAGCTGAAATGGAAGTTATGCCGTATCCAGAAGAAGTGTTGGGTGTGCAGGGATTGGGGGAGAACCAAGAACGGTTCATTCGCTGGAAGAATTTACAAGGACTCGAGGCGACATGGGAACCACTTGAACATGCATTAATGGGGACTGGTTTTCCAGCAACGCAAGGGAAACAAAAGGGAAGTGCTGCTGTGTAATTTTAAAACTAAGAGAAGAGTACTTTATTTACGTTGCCTTGTGAGTAAGCGGGGGAGGAATAAAGAGGTTGGTTTGGGGCATCCAGAAAAAAGATTACGATCTTCTTGTTGGGAGATATCCTGTATCACGGTGGAAGGGTTGAGACATAACATTTGTGTCTTAAAAAGTTCTAAATACTAGGAACTATTGCTTCTTATGGAAAACAAATCCAGTAAGCTGACACAGATCAAAATCTATAAAAACAGAGGACATTTGAAACACAAATGTTTAAGGAGAACACAAAATATAAAAAGGTGTTAACATGTATTCTGCACGCGGCTCGCATAAGAAATAGAGCATTTGAGCTTATTTATCCAACTCAATTCTTTAACATTAAAACCAAATTTGTTATTATTTCTTTATTTGTCCAACAAATAGAATACCTTTGATTGGATAATTACCTTATAAGTTAGAACCCTTTTTTAACTTATACATTTGTTAAAGACTTAATGAAATAGTTCCTCTTCAAATCTCTCTCAGAGTTAGGTTGCTCCTTGCTCTATTAAGGCGCTCATAGGGTAACACAAATTTGAAAATGATATAAGTTGAGTAGAAAGATTCAGGACAGTAAAAAATGTCTTTTAGAAGGTATAAATTATTAGTGAAATGAAAAAAACAAGCACTAAAATTGTCAAGTCACAACTCACAAGTGATATGTGCGTGTAGGGGGTGGATGAAGGGAGACATATCTCGAACTAAAGCCCTGTCTTGACCGGAACTCGTTTTGACCCATGAATGAACGAGTGGCAAGTCAATCTCAATCCAATGCTTGCCAACTACTTAGATGTTCAATTCCTTGCAAAACAACATGAAAACTTGTCAATCATATATTCAAAACTTACTTTCAAGAATCAAATGAAATTATGCTAAAGTTAAAAGTGGAGGATAAATATACCAGAGATTTTAAAGGGTGATGATCCTTCACCTCATTTGAGTTGATTCAGAGTCCTTTACACTTTCAAGAATCAGCTGCGAGTAGATGTTGCAAGATGGGAGGGTCAAGCAGGTTGAGTAACATTTCAAAACGGGTGACACAGAACACTCGTGTCTAAATGTCTTAGAAATCAGATTGATTACATAACACTAAAAAATATTGTTTTCTACTAACACAAAACCTGGTAAGAAACTAAACATAGATCAAAACCTATAAAATAGAGGACAATGAAGCACAAATGCTAAAAGAAATAAACATTATCAGCTACGAAAATACAATAAATTTGAAAATGATTTAAGATCACTAGGACAAATCAGGAGTCAGGACATTATTAACCAAAAGAAAGGTCTCTTGGAAGGTACATATCATTAGTGAAATGAAAAACAAGCACTAAAATTGTTAGGTCACAAGTGATATGTGTTTGTAAGTGTGCCTAAGGTGGGGTGGGGGCATACACGGAACTAAATTCCTGTCTTGAGAGAAACTCGTTTGAGTGAATGCTTGCTAATTTCTTAAATCTTCAGTCAAGTAAACTCAAAACTGTTAAAAGTTCAAGAATCATATGAGCTTATACTTAAGTTAAAAGCAGAGGACAAATATACCATAGATTTCAAAACTGGCAGTGATCCTTCACCTCATCTCTTGATCTGAGTTCTTTAAGGTTTACAGTCTTAAAAGAGGGTGGCAACCTGTAAGCCAAAATCTGCAATGTTTACTGGAGAGACAAAATTATGTAGATGTGGCAAGACAGAAAGGTCGAGATGGGTTGTGTAAGTAACCTTTCAAAAGAGGTAATTCTATGCAGGTGTTGAATCGGGTTGACATAAAACACTTGTATCTAAAAAAGTTTTAATAAGCAATCACTGTTCAGATTTATTACAAAAAACTAGGAAGTATTGTTTCTTATTAAAATCAAAACCTGGTAAGAAACTGACACAGATCAGAACCTACAAAACAGAGGACATTGAAACACAAATGTTAAAGGAGAACACAAAATATAAAAGGATGTTGACATGTATTCTGCAGGAGAATTTAATTAACCTCCTCACAAAAGAAATACACTGTTTGAACTTATACGCAAGTTACAAAAAGTACTTCACTATATGTCTATCAAAACCTTGTACCTGTAAACAAATTGAAAAATCAATAAGGCGACAGCCAAAATCAATGATTACTGTGAAAAAAGAAATCAGTAAAATAAACATCGCTTTTCATATACTTGTGTTTGGTTTAGGGCGGGAAGAGATTAAGAATTAAGATTGATCGTTCTGCGTATTCTTTCAACGAATTACTTATGACTTTCCTTTTTAACATTCAGACTTTCCAATTCACAGCTACTCATAATTAATGATTCTCTGACAAAAGATGGTATCATGATAAAAAGTATCCGGTTTGTTTTTCTAAACATATTTTAATCCTTATTTAACTCATTTAATTGTTTAGCTAATTAACTTTTTATCTTCATTCCATAACCTGCTCAGAGAAGTGTGTGTATGGTGGTGGGCAATTGATCCCGGTCACATTCTTGATTTTGATGATTTATTTAGATGGGGAGATTTACTGGGATTCAAAGGCATGAAGAAGGCTTTATTCATGGGGGTTATCTTTTCATAC
>JAUEJL010008758.1:0-10117 GCA_032274825.1 Drosophyllum lusitanicum | reverse complement strand
ACTAATTAATTTTTTTATTGAAAGATATTGAATGGTTATAATGTCTTATGGATGTTTAGAATGAGAGTTAAGACCTATATATATTTAATTCGTTTAATTACTTAGGTTATAATCTTCATTGTAAAGGAGACATTGATTTTCATTCTTTGGTAACTTGGACTTTTGAAGTGAAGAACCAACCACACTTAAAAAATACTCACTCACTCACTATCTTGTTTTTGTATACATACTTTCCTACAACCTTTTTCGGCAAGTGGTTATTTCTGACAGTACGTCTACTTATGATCTTGTACTCTAGGAACAGACTTTGAATCTATTTAAATAAATTGCAATGACTGAAACTTCGATTATTATTTTTACAAAGGGATTGATGTAATTTTTACGTGAATTGTCAATTATATTAATGGAATTCTTTTGTGTTGTTAGTGTTATTTATTTTACCTTTGAGCTAATGGGAACTTAAAGGACCCCAAATGAAAAGGTGATTGATTTAGGGACTAATGTTGTCTAATTGAAAGTTAATGGGATTAAGAGGGGATTACTAGGGCTAATCCTCATTATGTTTGATTAAGCAGCAGTTTCAAGTCTGTGTGTGTGCTCTCATTCGACCATCAAAGGGATTGATGTAATATTTATTATTTATTTTCTCTCTTTAATTAGTCTAACTGATTAATTAATGCAAATGTGTGTGAGAGAGAGGCGATAGTCTTCGAGAGAGAGGCAAGAGTCGATTGATACGCAAAATAAAGAAAAGCCTAAAAGGGGAAGAAAAACCCTTATATTATTTTAGACGCAAAAGGGGCAAATCTTTATAGGTGGCTCACTGAAAATTTGTGTGGGAAAAGTAGACGGGCATTTTTCGTAATCAATAGGCACGACACTGTTAGGTCAACATCTAGTGTGCCGACCCAGGTGTCATCCCTAATGATGTCACGTCAATTGTCAGTATTTCTTTTAGCGATTATAAAATACTTTTATCAAAGATTTTTTCACATAATTGTTATATATTTTCCAATCTGATGTCTTAAAAATTAAGTCCTTTCAGCAGAGTGGCAAAAGGGTGTGAAGAAATCTATAATAGAAGGTAACATGTTCGAATCTATACAACTTAATTTTCCTTTTTTGTTTTTCCTTTCATGCTTTATTATTGAGTTTGATCCTCTAATCCTCTATACATATACAATAATACAAATAGTAACTCTTCTATTTTTTAGTTAAACCTTTTTTAACTCTTATTTTATTTATGTATTTATAAAATTGAACTCCTCACTTGTATCTTTTGCAACTCTTTTTTTCTATATTTATAAAATTAAGTCCTTATATTTCTATATTTACCAATTTCTTAAATTTTCTGTACTATTTTAATAGCTCTATTGAAAGGTTAAGTAAGTTTATCAAACTCTTTATTTTTTTCTGAAAATATTTTTGATTATAAACATTAGTATTTTTAACATTTAGTTAGATGTAATACAAGAAAATTAGACTTTAATTTGGCGTGAACACACTATATATTTTTTAAATTTAACCTCATCATGTTTTCAACTCTCATTGTTTATATTTCTAACCATTTTATTTATCTTAATCATTTTCATTATTTTTTTTGTTTCTACCATAACGTGCGTGATAAAAATAACTCGTTTATGACTAAAACATATTATATATTTTATATATCTAAGAGATGAAATTTAGTAATAAATATGTTTTAATATTTGAATAAAAATGTGTATACGTTAGACCAAGCTGAAACTCGACTTGTTCAACTTACACTCGAGCTTGTTCCGAGCTTGTATCTAAAGTTTGAGCTCTACTAGTGAGAATTTTTACAAACTCAAGTGAGGAACGGGCTTGGCTCATTTATTCAATGTACTTTTATTATTTAATTATTTATGTATATGATTATTCTTTTAAATATGTTCTTAATTATAATCTATAAAATAATATTTTTCACTTTTAAAGTTTAGTATATGTAAGTTCTGTTATATTTATATAATCAAATTAACAAAATCAACCATGCTTGGGTGGGTTTCATTTCTTTACTTTGCTTTTTTTTAACCAAAAGCCTCGATTCTATGAGGTTTTAGACACAATTGAACTTGTTCAGTTTATTGGGTTTTTTTAGGGAGTTCATTAATTGATTTCACACGAAAATCATCATATCTTTACGAGTTTGGGTTAATTAATTATGATTAGATTAGTTTTACGGATACACCTGAACTTTGAATCGGTTTATGGTTTGAATTTGGTTTTTGATTTTTCCATTTGCCCATTTGGGGACCGCCCGAAACCCGAACAATTAAAGAGAGTGCATTTCAATTTTTATGATATATATCATATATGAGGAGACTTCAAACAAGCACTATTTTTCGTACAAGAAGTGCGAGAACTAATATTGACTCTTGATTAAAATACATGATTGGTTAATAATTGTAATGACTCGTTAACGTGCTCATTAGATACTCGTTAATGAGGGATATTTTTGGCATTAACGACCTTACACCCGGACGTAATTCATGATGGGGTAAATATATAAATAACTAAAATACTCATATTAACTAGTCATTAACAATATTACAAATAGTTCTAATAGTTCTTATACGAAAAAAAATTCTCGTTTAAACTATGCTTATCCTATATTGCCTTGAAATGATTCACTTTATGGACTTGAAAAAGTTCATTTTTTGAGTTTCTTTAAAAATTATTGAAAATAGTTTCTTAAAAGCATTTGTTGGTTAATTGAAGTTATTAAAATATGGACAATGATAACCACAGTCATAAGGGTTGTGGATAACAGTATAAAAGCAAATTTTAATTTCTAAAACCCATAATCATAACTCATGTTACATAATCAATCTTCCAAGTTTGTAAAAAATCCACATTAATCACCTTTTAAATAAATTCAAATTTTACATTCATGACACACGGTTACCATTTTAAAAACTTAGAATTTTATTTTTTTTACTCTTATCCACAAGCCTAAGGGCTGTGATTATCATGTTTCTTAAAATATATAGTAAATTATTAAATTTGGTGATCTTATGGTAACTAATAGTTTTGACAGATTGATGATTATTTTGTGTCTTGTATAGTATTATTAATAATTGAATTTGGTGAACTTGTTGACAAGTGTTATTTGTGACTAATGGTAAGTCTTTCATGTCTTTGTTATTTTGGTGAATTGTTTATTTGGTTTTATGGACCCGGTTCAATTCACTCGATATTTATTTGGTTGTATTGGTTTAGTTTAGAATAGTTTTGATTTGGATTATGATCACTTATTTTTTTTTCAAAATCTATTTAAACGAACCAAATAAATCCGTAAAACTGTTAACCAACCGATTAAACACCCTTTTACATTGTTTCCTTCTTTCACTTCAATTATAGTTAACTTATCTTCCAACTGCATTTTGTGTGGGTATTTTTTAACATATACATTTTAATTATATTGTATTATTAGCAATCTTATATACTCTCTTTTTTGTAATTGCTTATAATTTACTTAGAATATTTGTATCCATAAATAAAAAATAATAATTTTATAAGAGAAAACGGAGTGGCAATGTGGTACGTCATGTGGTGACCACCACCACACAGTGGTCAATCTTGCTTCCACTCCGACCCCATGTGAAAGTATTACTTGTGTGGAGTTTACCACATAAAAAAAGTGGCATGGTCTTGAATTTTGTGGACTAGTCTCACACATTCTCTATGTTTTTTTTTTTTAATTTTGGTTAGTTTGTTTGGTATTTGGTGGGTTCCAAAATTTGATGTGATGAAAGTGATAACTATGTGACTGAGTGGTACGTTGAGTGGTGGAATAAAAAGACTGATGTGGTAGTGTGGTGGGAGTGATAGGGTGTTACCACTTTTAGTACTCTAACATTGAAAGTTTTAAATGCTTAAAGAGTTTATTTAAAGGTTTTTTACATTTAATTAAGTAAAGCATACCATAAAGAGTATATTTCATAAGGTGACGTTTTGAATAATATTGTATATGTTGGTTCTATTTTATCAAATTTACAAAAACCTATTAAAAACCCTAAAAGAGAATAGTTTCTAAACTTGTTGTGGTCCCCGGTTGTTATTTTTCCTTATTTAATATTTTTAGTTATAAATAATATATGATTCTATTACTATTTATCTTATGTGTTTTTATACTCGTAAATATTTTAAATAAGGGGTATGTTAGTTTTTTAATCTTTTACCAATTTAAACGTTTGTAAGTGTATTAGGTGCTTCTAGGCTGCACATTGTAAATGGTAATTTAAGATTGAAGCTCACATGATTTGATCTCTTAATCTTTTGGGACAAATGAACCACACAATTAATCTTGTCTAAACTTTGGAAATATATAAGCTTTTACCTGTTTTCTTTTTTCTTTAGGATACAGACATTACTTTCTAAGACCATGAGTACGACACCTAATTTCGTCTCTTACCCAATGTCGTATCAGCATTAGATCATTTTTTTCTCTTACCTCAAACCCAAATATAGTTTAACCCAACTAACCTAATCTTGTCCCCCCTTACTCTCTCATACACGGCAAAAAGAAAAGGAAATGACTCGAGTGAATCGGGTGTGGGGAACCAACCCCCTACCCCGAGGGGGGGGGGGCATAGGGTCAAACCGAGCTACCCGAAGAAGCCCAAATAAACATGATTGAATTCAGGTCAGCCCATGTGGATAATAACACTTCTAATTTTGTAATTTCTTTTTTAAAATTATTGAAAGTTTATGTTATAACACAAAGACTAAACTTTATGCATACTTATCTTTCTTTTTGAAATTTTATAAATAATTCATATACTAAGAAAAACAATATTTGCGAATTTAAAAGAATAACAATATTATAACTCTCAAAGCTGTAAATGCTTAATATAATTTTCATTTTCCTTCTCTAAAGTATTAATCCCGCTTTGAATATAAGTCAAAATGATTTGATCAACTAGTTTAACATGTTTCATTTAGTTAATATTTGATCAAACTTAATAAGAGTTCTATGTAATCATTATGTCCAACTCTTTTGAACTTATAAAAACTAGTGTTAAACTTGTCCATTATTTTTAACATACACTAAGCGCGATTAATCACTACTTAGCGCTTTAATAAAAGCACGGTTTAATAGCGATTTCTGTAATCATACACTAGTGATGTCGATTCGCACGGCTTAGCACTTTAAGTCCCACTTTCTTTAAATAGATTAACTAATTACAATTAATAAATAAAATTGGTAATGAGATTGTTACAAGTATGGTTGCTTTACGTATGGGTGAAAACTTGCCCAAAATATAGTGAGACCCTTGTAATTTAACATATTATAGTAGCTATATAATTGACGAACTGATTGCATTCTTGGCTTTTACACGTTTTAATTAAGCTATAATATTAACTCTTATTTTTTAAGAAAATATAAATAATTAGCTATTTATTAATTCTTAAAACAAATTATATTACTAGACTTTTCTAATGAGCAAAATGTATAATTAGTTGTAAGACAAACTTTATGCATTTGTTTACGCAAAGGCTTAAAAATTACCCAAAATATTAATCGATTGTAATGGTCCAATATAAAGGATGATAATATTGCAAATCAAAGAAAAAAAGATAATGAAAACATTAATGCTAAATAAGTTAGATTGCCAATATATACAAACGAGAAATGATATATCCTCTTACTTTTTGTTCATAATTCATCCTCCTACTTAATGTTTGACATATGTAATGCACTAATTCTCTTTCCTCATATCATCCCTTGATTTTGACACTTGTTTTGATCGAGTAGAAAGATAAGTAGGAACAAAAATTAGTAGGATAAATCATTTCTCTATATAAAATTTAACCGAAGATAGTAGTTGTCCTTTGTATGAGAAAAGTTTAAATCAAAACTATTTTTCGTACAAGAACTGTGAGACTATTAATGACTCATTAATAGGGTATTTTGATAACTTATATATTTACCCGACTGTAATTGCATCCGTGTGGACCACCGTTAATGAGCAAGGCTTGATTTTTCAAAAATACCGTCATAAATGCATCATTAACGAACCATTACCATTAATAGTTATTGATTTATTTTAATTAAGAGTCAACATTGATTCTTGCAATTCTCATACGAAAAAGAATTATCGTTTGTATTTCATAAAAGCTTACATCAATAATTACAATTTAAGCACCGTTTAATAACGATTTCTGTAATCATAGTGTATTAATTACAATCAATAATTACAATTTAAGCCCCACTTTTTTTAAATAGAGTAACTAATTACAATCAATAATTAAAATTGGTAATGAGATTGTTAAAAGTATGGTTGCTTTACGTAAGGGTGATTATGAAATTTAAAACAATAAAAAAGACTATGAAAATTTAATTGCGGTAAATGTAGATTCCCCTTACAAATTCTAAGAGTTTAGTTCACCAAAATATATCCAAGTTGTCATGTTTTGCTATTTTATGTGTCAGACTTAAAAATTTTCTATTGTATGTATCAAACTTTTAAGTTGTCGCTATTGTGTGTATTAAACTTTCTCTTGTATGTACTAAACTTGTACTTTTTTCCTATTTTGTGTAACCAAAATACATATAGTAGCAACAAATTAAAAGTTTGATACATACAATAGCAATTTTTAAAGTCTAATACACACAATACCAAAACGTGATAACATGGATACATTTTAGTGCACTAAACCCAAATTTTAACGCATTATAGTAGCTATAATTGACGAAACGATTGCATTCTTTTGTATTTAAGGTTCTAATTAAGCTATAATATTAACTCTTATTTTTTAAGAAAATAAAAATTAGCTATTTATTAATTCTTGAAACAAATTATATTATTAGACTTTTCTAATGAGCAAAATGTATAATTAGTTGCAAGACAAAGTTTAGGCATTTGTCTACGCAAAGCCTTAAAAATAACCCAAAATATTAATCGATTGTAATGGTGGGATATAAAGGATGATAATATCACAATTCCACTAGTATCTTATGTTTGATATCATGCAACACAAATTTGATGTGATGAAAGTGATCACTATGTGACTTAGTGCTAAAATAAAAAGGCTGACGTGACGGTGTGGTGAGAATGATAGGGTGTTACCACTCTTAGTACTCTAACAATGAAAGTTTTAAATGCTTAAAGAGTTTATTTAAAGTTTTTTATATTTAATTAAGTAATGCATACCATAATGAGTATATTTTCATAAGGTGACGTTTTGAATAAAATTCTACATGTTCGTTCTATTTTAACAAATTTACAAAAACCTACTAAAAACCCT
Source organism: Drosophyllum lusitanicum (assembly GCA_032274825.1). Lineage (NCBI taxonomy): Eukaryota > Viridiplantae > Streptophyta > Magnoliopsida > Caryophyllales > Drosophyllaceae > Drosophyllum > Drosophyllum lusitanicum. The sequence goes on along the minus strand of JAUEJL010008758.1, from coordinate 2,845 downwards.
AAAAGAAAATATTTTCTAAATTTGTTGTGGTCCCCGGTTGTTATTTTTCCTTATTTAATATTTTTATTTATAAATAATATATGTTTCTATCGCTCTCTATCTTGTGTCTTTTTATACTCGCAAATATTTTAAATAAGGGATATGTTAGTTTTTTCATCTTTTACCAATTTAAACGTTTGTAAGTGTATAAGGTGCTTCTAGCTGCATATTGTAAACGGTAATTTAAGATTGAAGCTCACATAATTTGATCTTTTAATCTTTCTTAGGTGACAAATGAACTATCAAATGGAGCACACAATTAATCTTGTCTAATTTTTAGAAATATATAAGCTTTTCCCTGTTTTCTGTTTTCTTTAGGATACAAACTTTACCTTCTAAGACCATGAGTACGACACCTAATTTCCTCTCTTACCCGAATGTTACATGAGCATCACATCATTTGTTTCTCTTACCTCAAACCTAAATATAGCCTAACCCAACTAACCTAATCTTGTCCACGTTACTCTCTCACACACGGCAAAAAGAAAAGGAAATGACTCGAGTAAATCGGGTGTAGGGAACCGCCCCCTAACCTAAGGGAGGGAGGGCATAGGGGTCCAACCGAGCTACCCCAAGAATCCCAAATAAACATGATATTGCACAAAGGCTAGAAGTAGTGAAAACCTCCTTCAAAGCTCAAGCAGAAACTCATAAGCAGAGGCATGATGATCCTGAGGATCCAGGTCATCATGAGGGGGAGAAAAGGCAGATGGTTTGTTGGAGATATATCGGCGCGCAAAGCTCAGTCCTACGAATAAAAGCCGCTCCCGCACCAACGCCTTAGGAAGGGCAAAGTAGCAGTGGCAGTAAGGGTGGTGAGAAACAACAAAGTATGGATTTTGAATTCGAACTACATCAAGGGGCAGAGGTTGAGGTAGAGGCGGTAGAGGTAACTAAAACCCCATCAATCCAAATCCCACAAATCCAAACTCCACAAGTCCAAACCCCATCAATCCAAATCCCACAAATCCAAACTCCACAAGTCCAAACACAAACTCCTGAACCCAAACTTGAACCTTCCCCCTAAACCTCAACTAAAAAGGCTAAATGCAAAAGGCTAGTGTCAGAGGCAGAGGAGGAGGAGGAGCAACCCTTGATAAACATCAAAAAGGTCTTCACAACTATCAATCGGGAGCTTCTAGACATCTTTCCTCCCGAGTAAGGGCAATTCAATGTTACACCGATCGATCTGATAAGTCAGCAGCAACCGCAACAACCAGACCAGCAAGAAAGTGAGTCGCCGATACCTGAAACATACCATGGAGGACCCAAACCGTTGGCCACTCATGAAAGAGTTATAGCAGAAAGGCCAACAATCGAAAACATCAGGCCTAGAAAAGCGCTTGCAAAGTCTCAGCCAAGTGGCTAGGGGCCCCTATCTTGAATAAAGGATTCCCCCGGAGCAACCCAACGAGGTGGATAATCTTTATATGCTAAACTCTACAAAACATGAAAAAGCCGTGAGATTTGCTGCCACTTTCCATGCAAGTCCAAAAGAACATGTGGCTTCCAAGTTCCCTATTGCCAAGATTGATTTGGTGTACATGTGCAACTTCCTCAACTACGAAGGTGCTGATGGGTTCATAATGTCTACTCTTAACGGTGGCAAAGCCTTCCTCAGACTCTCAGAACTTAATGCCTATTCTGATGGTACTCTCCAACAATGCATCTCAAAGTACCGCAGAACCTGCTTTAGAAACCGACATGTGCAGAACCTGCTTCAGGAGAGGAAGACCATCAAGAGTTGGGAAAGACTTCTGGGTCAAAGGAGCAGATGATACATCCCTGCTCAGCACAAGGCTACAAAAGGGGAAGAATCTTAGTCCAAAATATGTTTGTAGTCCTTGTGTTCTTTTGTATTAATTAAATATTGTAACTAGACTAGTATTAGGCTTGGCCCACAATTGAAAAAATAGCTAGTGTAGTGATGTAAGCCCATGAGGTTTTAGGCCCATGTGGCATTCTCTTTATATACCTTGAAAACTAGATTTGCAAGGTAACATTTGCATTGTGTAAGTCATCAGCTTGTAACACACATCGAGAGAAATATCAATATATCTTCAAGCTTAAGCAAAGAGTTCATACTTGTGTTCCTAACTAGTTCTTCATATTTCTTACAAGTATCCTCTAGTTTACTCATCTCTATCATATCTTTGGACTTTCAAAAGTGTTTCTCTGTCCATCACCCCTTTCAACCTCATACATAACAAACTTGTAGTTTAATGATTTCTGCGTTGAAGCCCTTATTAGTCTTTTAATTGGATATTGAGAAACGATTTGATCTCTTAGGGTTTTGAATTCTTTAAGGATGTGCTCATATCTTTTCTTTTATTTTTCATCCAAATCTCTCAACTCTAGGGGTGTTCGATCTTCTATTTGATTTGAATAGATAGAAGAAATATGATCTTCCAAGAAAGCTACATTCACTCCATATCTTCCCAAGATTGGATTTTTCATTGCTTCTCTTGTAAACATGTTGTGGCGATCTAAACCACGATCAGTAGAAGTATACACTAGTGGAGTAGGCTGGATATTTGGGGGTAAAGGCCATTCATAAGTTAGTCTTACTTTTTCTTCTTCCTCTCTGTGTTCATTCCTCTTTAAAATATCAGAAGCTAACATTTGGAATTTCTTTGACTATGGAGGAAACAATTTGTGATGTAAAACCCTTGTCAAATCCAACTTTTTGATTGCCTCCTGCATATGTGCTTTAGTGACAAACTCTCTCGTAGGCTTTGTATTTATTATATACAATAAACTTTTCCTTAATGTCACGTTTTAAGTTATCATTATATACAATAAACTT
>JAUEJL010008747.1:0-10118 GCA_032274825.1 Drosophyllum lusitanicum | reverse complement strand
TGGTGTCATGATTTTTACTTTTACCTATTTATGTGATTTTAGATTATTTTGAACAAAATAAATATTGATTTTTTGTTGGAATCTAAGCCACGAATCACGATAATTGACTGAAATATTTTCTTAATTTACATGATATAATATAAAAAATTTAAATTATCACTTTGGTGGTCTACTGGATAGTCCACTTGCTCTCATAGAAGAGGTCAAGATAAAATTATGAAGGCTTTTTTCAAGAAACTTGCACCTCCGAAGAAACTCTAACAGAAAAAAATCTCTTGTAACAAATTAACAACAATAATATTATTAATGAATATATTTTGTTTTCTATATCCCATTAGATTGGGCCATATGTCTAAAAATGTTATTTTTCTTGTTAAAATAATGGAGCTAATTTTTGCAGCATTTTATTTTTTATATACTTGTGAAATTTCAATTACCATAAACGCACTAATCACATATTCAAATTTATTTCTTTCCTTCAACTAAACTTTTTTAAAAAAATTATCCCTTCTATTCCACCAAATTTGTATCAAATAATACTCGCCACCACTGTCGACACTTCTAATTTTCATATGGAGTGTGTCACAAATTTAGTCATTAAAAAGAACAATACTATTGCACAACGTCAAGCTATATATCAATCGTTATTGCAAGAAAATTCAGTGGACAATTAAAAAGGGGTACCATAAGTGATTTTGCTTCCCTATTCTCGGTTTCTAAGCGCACTATTAGTCGCATTTGGCATAAAGCTAAATTTTCAGATTGTTAATCGCCTTTGGCATTAAAAAGGAATTCCATAAGTTATTTAGGTTCTTTGTTCTCCGGAACTGAATACGAAAGTTTCAAACCGAAAACCCGAACGGATCAAATTTTGGGTTATCCTACTAAAACCAAATTAATAACCGAAAATGAAATACCGATTGATCCACAACCCAATCGGATTATTCGTGTACAAATATTCTCTAACAAGTTTAACGAAAGTTGTTGATGCGTTAATTTTGTGAAAAAATGGGTCAACCCGAAACACGACCCGAACATAACACGAAATAGAATGACACGAACCGAACCCGAGACGAAATTAAATTGGGTAAAAAATGGGTCGACACGAAAATGACACGAAAATACGTCGACACGAAAATAACATGACCTGTTAACTCGAACCCGACCCGAATTGACAGCCTAAATGTCACCACTAATTAATAAGAAAGTATAACTCTTTTAGAATAATAGAATCACTATAAAAATAAGTTTTATTCATTCTCTTGGTATAAACCATTCCATTCAAATTCAAATACTCAAGAAACCAAAAAAGAAGCAAAAACAATTTCATTTAATATGATGATATCTTCTCCAATTCAATCATACGAATCATTAAAATCAACCATAGAAAACAATCCAAAATGCAAAATCAAGCAGATTATATCAAAAATCAATCACTAACCTGCTATGTAGGATGTAGAAGATAAGCTCTAAACTTCTTATGCGATTCTAATTCAGGGCTGATTTGGCAAACCATAAAACCTAAAACACAAATATAAACAAGAAAGTTGTGACTCAGATTTTAGATAAAACGAATAGCGGGATAAGAAACTAAGAAAGAATAGAAACTTACAGCTTGTATTTCGTATTCGATCAATTAGATGAATAGCAAAACAAAATCTATTTTGATTGACTGACACTTTGAAAGATGAATCGAGAATTGCTTCAACCTTTTTGCGAAAAGAATGAGACGATGAGGTCTGACTAGGCTTTGAGCATAGCTGAAAGTCGATCGTAATAGGAGATGGATGGACCACAATCGGTTTCTGCATCCTTTTCATTTCCAATGTGCGTCGTTGGATTCTGTTGTTTTTCCCAATCTCACGCAAAGAAAAGAAGTGGTCTGGAATTTGGTCCCCTTCTTCAACCGTTTTGGGCCCTTCCCACATGATTTCTGGGCATAGCTTTTCAGCTACCGGGCATAATGCACAAAATATATATAAGCTTAAATTTAGTAATGGGCCCTGCCCGGTACATACATATGTGCAAAAATATGTCATATATATTTAAGTTGATGATCATGGCGGTGTCTATCTTATACATGTATTTCATATCCAATCTATCTAATTTATGACAAACAGAGCTTAATTATGCTTATATAGTTCATATTAGGTAAACAATGAGCGTGGATGATAATTGGAGCAAAAACAGGTGAAAAAAAGTAGAAAATATTGATTTATGAAGGTGCACGTTCATGTTTTTTTAAAAGAGCATGCTCGTGCTTACACCTACACCCACTTAATGTATACACTTAAGCACAAGAGCAGAGTCGTGTGCCTTATAAAGGCTTATAAAGGCACGATTGGGCGTGTCGGCAAACATACCCTATCTAAACACTTAGGGTCTGTTTGATTCATGGGATTTCGTAAGATTTGCATATCAAATCCCTTGAGATCCCATGTTTGGTAAAAAATAAGAAGGAAGATATTTGAATTTCAAGTCCTATAGATGCGGGATTCAAAATCCTTGGGGGAGAGGTGATATTTCTAAATTTTTCATATGTGGGATTTCCAAATAATGACCTATCTAACCAATAATCCACTATCGCCTTCACATCATCAAACGACACTTCACTCTCACCGCCGTCGCTGCCCTAATTGGCCACCGCCATAACCGTCACCGACATCACCATCGTCGGCCTCCACCACACCCATAACCGTTGCCTTTCATCCTCTCCACGTTCGCTTTCGTCTCCCTTTGGCCACCGTCTATGTCGCTGCCCTGATTGGCCACCGCTATAACCTTCCCCGTCTCCACCGTCACCCTTCCCCATCTCTGCCTCTACTGCCGTCTCCCTTCCCCGCCTCCGCTGCCATCACCCCTCGTCTCCGCTATCGTCGCCCTTTCCCGTCTCCACCATCGTCCTTCCCCATCTCCGCCATCGTCACCCTTCCCCGCCTCCGCGGTCGTTGCCCTTCCCCGTCTCCATTGTCGCCTTTTCTCGTCTCCAGCTCTGCCATCATCGCCCTTCACCGTCTCCGCCGTATTCGTTCCTTGTCTCTGCCTCCATTTCCACTCTTCACTGTCTCCTCCGCCGCCGCCTTTCACCGTCTCCGCTCTTCACCGTCTCCGCCACCGCCGCCATCTCCCTTCACCGTCTCCGCCGCCGCCCTTCACCGTCTCTACCGCCGCCGTCGCCCTTCACAGTCTCCGCCTTCCCTATCTCCGAGCAAGTCAAGTAGTGAAGGTGAGTCGACTCCTTTACCATCTTTGCCATATAAATCACATTTTCTTTTACATAAACCAAACAATGGATGTGATTGAATTTGAAATCCCAGGGGATTTGAAATCATATGGCATTTCAAGTCCATGAACTAAACACCTCCTTATAAATTAGGATTCATATTTGGAGACTTCTAATTATATCCTTATGAGGCCGAATTAGGGTTGCCTCAAAAAGCACCCTAAGTCTGGTTTAGGCTGTGTTGAAGATGAAGAAGCCTTAATCAACACCCTAAAGTATATGTTTCCAACTTTTATACTTCTAACCTATTGAATAGATAACCAAATTGAAGTCTTCATCGTACACCTTCCCACAATTAAAATTTCTATTCTCCAGTTTTGAACAGTTATAACACTATTTTGCATCTCCGAGCCAATTTCTCAAGCACATGGTCATTCTAAGCATGCAAAGAAACCCCCGAAATCTCTAACCATACTAATTTGTGTGACGAATAAAAAATTTCTTCCCATTCCCTCATTCCTCTTACCCGACAATGTAAACCATGTGATTTAACACTTAATATTTTATTCATTGTTTGAGTTGATTAGCTGAACTAAATGATAGTTCTACTTTAAACAAAACTAAGCCGAATTTTGCTTATTTTACCAAAAAAAAATTAAACAAAATAATAATTCAATGCCTTATTAACAAAAAAAATTCTAAAATTGTTGAATCAATAATTAATATTAATTCCCTATGATTTATTTAACGTAAAAGCTGTGACGTTTCAAAATATTTGTTGTAAAATAAATATATATCGAACCACGTAGAAACGAAATAAGAATATATATTATAAAACGAGAACACCAAGATTTAACGTGGAAAAACCCTCGCGGTTAAAAAACCACAAACACAACCGATGATATCACTACATAACCACCATCCTCCTATTTATGAGATTTCTAGAAATGTGAACAAAAAAGGGGGGGCAAAGTGAGAAACCCCTCACATCTAGTGTTTTTGATTTGCTGTCGAGCCGTTACTATTTTCAAGAATTTTAGATGCGGTGGTTATGTAGCTGTTACGATAGGATTACCCGGTTACCTCATCATAGATGGTCATGTAGGGAAAGGAACGAAATTCCAGATTTGGTTAGTGACAAACGGCAGTGGTGGTTGGTAGCTTCCAATGGTGTTGGTTGTGACACCAAGGGCGGTGATGGCGCCGTAAATGATGGTGGCATCCACTGCTAACGGTGGCAGCAACGTCCTTTGCCAATGGTGGTGGTGGCGGAGGTGGCATCCTCCACCAATGATGGTTGCATAGAAAGATATATATATATATATATATATAGAGAGAGAGAGAGAGAGAGAGAGAGTTGAGGGAGAGAACTTGAGAGATGGCTAGAGAGAGGGATCTCTGGTTACAGTTTTTGAAAGAGAATGAGAAATGGAGAAGTGAGAGAGGGACACTTGGATAAAGGAATACTTGAAAAAATAGTGTTTGGTAACAAGATTAAAATAAATGTCTAGATGGAAATGTTTGAAAAAAATTATAATAGCCAAACCTTGTTTGGTAATAGGAATAAGAAATGAAAAGACAAAACTACCTTTTGACCAACGGTCAAAGTTAACCGAAGTTAGTGTAAAGGATTAAAAGTGAAACAAAGTTACAATCACAACGATTATTTTCGTGACTTTTGAAGTTGAAGGACTAAAAGTGAAATTCCATGACAACCACACGACCAATTATGTAATTAACTCATTATTTTATTTTTTAAGTTTTATGCATTTAAATGTTATTAATAAATAATTAAACAATAATAAGTTACTAAGTATTATATAATAAGAATTAATAAACACTTACACCATCACCTCCAAAACCTTTTACGACCGCTATCGCCTCATGTCATCTACCATAACCCATCGCCATCCACCGTCACCAATAGATCAAGCATCAAAACAGAAAAACAGAAGCAATAATCTATCTGAACCAAGAATTAAGAATCAAAATTATGAAACTCATAGAGGGAGAGAGAGAGAGAGAGAAATCTATGTCAAGAATCAAAATTAGATATGAACCAATAATCATAATCAAATATGAAACCCAAAACCAAAAAATCAAAATCACACACTTAGAGAGAGAAGGTGGTGATGAGGTTCAATGATGGTGGTGATGCAGCAGCCGACGATGACAACAGTTGTGGTCTTCTCTAGTGATGGTAGTTGAGGATGGTGGCGATGGCGTTGTCAACCAAAGACAGAGGAAACCCTAGACTTTGGCGGCGATGATGGTGTCTTCTTCGACTAAAACTAGAGAGAGATCCATGGAGGCGATGATGCGTCATTGATTGAAACCCTAAAATCTGGCATTAAAACTGAATCGAGTCGCATAAGGAGGGAGAATCGAAGGGATGAGGGTGGCCGGAGATGAGAAGACCACCGGAGATGGTGGCTGGCCGGAATGGTGGTGACGTAGGGTTGAGTGAGATCTAATGGGGAAATTGAAGCGGATGGGTGGAGGAGGATATTATATTTTGTTTTTTTAATTTTTTTAATAATACTTTTTTATTATTTATTAAAAACATTTAATTATTTACTAATAAAAGAAAATAATTTTAGAGTTAAAAATGAATTAAAAGAAAGGGTAGTTATAGTTTTGTCTTTTCAAGTGCTACATGTACTAAATTGAAATGACATGTAAATGTTAAGAATTAATATTGTAATTTTTGAATCACAAGAAATAAATGCGTAATTTCATAGAAACCAGCAGAACAAAAATATAATTAACTCAAATAATTATTACTCTCTGTTAACAAATGAAATTCCATGAGTTAAGAGGAAGTTCATGGTCATCAATTCATCATAGAGTCTAACCGGCAAAAACTAATACGCAAAGATACGATCCGAATACGATCGTTGAACATCCCCCATACCACTCACCGTCTTCCACACCGTTGCCCCAGTTACGTTGATCAATGATTTCAGGCCCTAATTCGATCTCTGTTTATTCAAACACGGCTCCCTATTTTATTTTGCCCCAATCAATTCTTTCATTGATTTCAGTTGATTCCAAGCCCTGCCTATGCAAGACGTTGGTAGACTCTTATTTCGGTGCGTGAGTTTTTCCCTTCTTTTTTCAATTAATTCACAATCAATCGATCAATCTTATAACGTTCCCTATTACATTTCCCAGTTAATTCTTACATCAATTTTGTTTTCCTAGTAATTAGCGATTTCTGTATGCAACATTGATTCTAAACCATTTGTTTTGGGCTATTTTTCCAGTCCTTGGGGATCTCTACAGTCGTCTCCGTTTTGATTCATGGTAATTATCCAACTTATTTTCGCCTTTTCATTGATTCTAAACCATTTGGTTTGATTGATGTTTGAATGTTTTGAATCTTTTGTGGTATTGATCAGATATTTCTTTCTCACTCAAAGTTTTGTTTAATGATTTCTTCTTTAAATGGCAACAATCAAATCAGTCTGAGTTTCTTCTGTTTCCAATCCAGCTCTCATGGCATCGTTTATTATTCATGTTTGCATACCTATTTATTATTGAGATGAGACAAATGATTGTCTTTATATGTTTAAATCATTGTTGGTACAACAGGATTGTGATAATCGGTTTAATTCATTGTTGTCAGATGTCGGTTTTCCTAATTTATATGGCAGTCTTATTCTATTTCTAAGCATTTATATTTATGTTACGCTTAGTTCCTTTAATTTTAGCGGATAAGTATGGCAGTTCTTGTTCAATTTTGATCTTTCACTTAGAATCACCCTCGCATTCCAATTGTTTGGATTATGCCTAAGATTTTGCAAGTGTCAATTTAAGGAGAGGGAAAAGCTCTCTTATTAGAAGAATCGCTCATTGCAATTTTTTACCGGGAATCATGAAAAGATCAGCAGGTATGCCAACCAGGTTCTCTTTTTTCCTCTCAATTGCTCACTAGGAACACAAATCTATATATAGAGAGAGAGAGGAAGGTTCATGCGAAAAGATGTTTATTTGCGAAAAGTGCGAGAAGCAATGTGAACCATTAGATGATTTAATTAAAGGCTAATAGTGTTAGTGGCATTTTGGTAATTATTAAGATATAAAAGGTAATTAATTTAAACCATCAAAGGATATAAAAGTCTTTTTAACAAAAAAAATAAATCATACCCTAATTAAAACCCATACCCTATCTCATCTATATCAACGTCACCTCCCCCAAATCTCCTATATCTCTCATCTCTCTAATGGCAGCCTCCCTCAAATCTCCTTTTTCTCATTTATCCCTACTGGCAGCCTCTCCAAAAGAGAGAATTAATTAGGCCCTCTTTTTATTTGATTTTCGAGATCTCTCCGGTGGTTTCTTGAACAACGATGCCGCCGGTACACACCGACTGTCGCCGTTTTACATTAACCGCCATCTTCACCATTGAAGAACATCAACGCCGGCTCAAAATATCCACCACCGCCATCGCTGTCATGTCTAAATATACACCACCATGAGATCTCCACCGCCGTCAACCCTGCCGACCTGCACCGATCGCTGCCTAACAGGAAACCATCGATTTCTCTTCTCTCTCTGTCGTTGGCCCCTGTAGATCTCCGACAATCACCATCAACAGCACCTACTATCTACCGTTGCCAACACCCTTTCACCAAGCACCAATCGCAGATTTGCACACCTACTGCCGCCGGGCACCCTTCACCGAGCACCATCGATAATGGGTCTTGAACGACACCCACCAGCCACCATCCACTGCCGCTTTTTTCTGATTCGTGTTCATCACCACCGATTTCATGTTCAGTGGTGTGTTCATCAATAAGGTAGGTTTGTTGTCAACAAGGTATATAGAGGGAGGTTTCATCGCCACCGTCGTAGTCGCCGGTCATACATCTGAAGTCGTCAACCCACTGTGCAACTCCGCAGATCTGAAGCCACGATCTAGTTTGTTGTGTAATTTTATGCCCTGGTTATTTTATTTTTTTCTTTTTCTTTTTAAATTTATTATTGATAAGTGATTAGTATTGGTATCCACTTAATACAAAGGCAAAAAAATTTGTTATCATTTGATTATATGTGTTCACAGTTCTTCAGAATTGAACATCTGTTGCTTCAAAGTTTTAAGCTTTGTTTTTCGGTTCATCAGAATTGAACATCCGTTGCTTCAAAGTTGTAAACTTTGTTTTTAGTAGTGTATTATGTTGCTTTAAACTTTGTTGCTTCAATAATGAGTATGTTAGTTTTCTGCAATCATTCATTAGTGTATATTTTGATCACGCAGTTCATATCTTTATGGATTTTTTTCATAAAAATATTGGTTTGTTTGAGTTTTAATGATATTCTCTTGTTTACCGGTATAGTTTGTTTAATAGTGAACAGATCGTTTGTATATGTATTTAGGTTGTTTAGATAATTGTTAATTTGTAAACTCAGATTTTTGGCTTTTTTGTTTATTTTTAGGTTGTTCGTTGTTGAACAAAAATATAATTTAATTATTTTTGTTCATGGTTGAACATAAATATTAGTTGTAATTTTGAGTAATTAAAGATTAAAAAATCCAACCAAATTTATAGGATTCATTAATGAACACTTGAACATATAAAGAAATTAAAAAAAAAGAATTAATTTGGAAAGTAATAAAAACAAAATCTAGAAAAAAAATTAATTAGAGAGAGGAAAGAGAATTTTTTTTGTTTACTAAATTACTCTTTTGAATTAAATAAAAATATTAATTATGATTAATATGAACCACAAGATCAAAAACCAATCAATGGCTGAAATTGCTTCTCGCACTTTTCGCAAATAAAACACTTTTCGCATGAACCCTCCTCTCTCTATATATATATATTGAAAAGATCATTTGAGAATCGTTTTTATTGCGAATACCGCGAGTACCATTTGTAACCGACATTAATGCTTAATAATAGAAGTATTTTGGTCTTTTATATAATTTTCCAACCGTGAATTGCGTCCGGGTGAGTTGTCATTAAAAATCGAGCCATGATTTTCCTGAAATACCCTCATTAATGCATCATTATTGAGTCATCATTTTTATTGGCTATTGATTTATTTTAATCAAAAACCAAGATTAGTTCTCACGGTACTGGCAATAAAAATGATTCTCAAATGAACCATCCCTATATATATACATATATATGGTTGGCTAGATGAGGGTGATGGCTATGCCGAAACTCTCCTTCTAGTTTAACCTTTTCTTTGCTTTAAACAAACTATTTCCTTTTACTTATCTTATTACTCACAAGATCAACACAAGTGTCAAAATCAATGGATGAGATAAGGAAGAAAATTAATGGATTACACTTGTCATCTTATATATGGTAAGTAGAAGGATAAAGTAAAAAGAAATAGTAAAAGAATATATCATTTTTCCAAAAGTATATACTGTTAATGTATATTGTTGGATTAGGCCCTTTGACCCATATATTTTATATAGGCCCACTTATATTTATATTTAAGATAATGAAAATATTCACTTCATGGTAAAATTATTGAGTCTAACATATACAACAAGGTGCTCCATCAACCGATCGATGGAGTGGTTGTGAGTTAATTCCTAAGTAAGTAGCTAGGACAAAGTAAAAAGGCCGGTGCAGGAGTTGGGCATGCATTAGAAAAAGTAGAATTATAAAATTTGTTTCTCTTAACAGATATTCTAGCTTAATTAATTCGCTACTGCTTACATTATTAATTAGTATCTTTATCTACGAATTAGCAAGTTGTTCAACGATTCTTTTAGGGTGTGTTTGGTAGAGGGAATTGAGGGTAGAGAAATAGAAATGGAAATGGATTAACTTGTTTGGTTACATCTGAGAATTATAAATAGAGAAATTAATCAATTCTCATTCTCTACTTTCTTTTCTCCTCCACAACAAGAGAAATGGTGGGAATCCAATT
>JAUEJL010008736.1:0-10119 GCA_032274825.1 Drosophyllum lusitanicum | reverse complement strand
TTGTTTGTATTTTTAGGTACAAAATAAAGTTGATTGCATACAATGACAATATTGATATAGTTTATTGTATTTTCGCGTATTTTGCCCTAAAATTAATTAAGGATATCAAAATGCATAAAAATGGGTTCATCTACGTTTCTATCTAGGATAAAATCATATGTGGGTTTGCATATCAAATCAATTAGGATTTAATCCATTTAGGGTCATGATTTGTGATTCTTGGTTACCTGTTCCAGATCTTGCAGATTTGCATATTAAATCCCGATTCTTGCTCAACCATTAGATGCTCTTATTATTTGTGGTTTTGCGATTGGTTATTTGTAAATCAATCGGTTTTGTGAGGTTCTTGTTCAATTGAGATTCTTGTTCACATCTGATTATTCTTGGTTAGTTGTAAATCAATCACTTTTGTTGGTTTGAATTGCTTTCGATATCACGAAAAACTGGTTAAAAAGTTGGTGTCATATGTAAGCTTAAGAACCTTCAAGACATGAAGATGAACATTCAAGAATATCAAGAAATATATGAATATTTTTATTAAAAAATTAAAAGTTCAAGTAAAAACAGGTTACAAGTTGAGTGAACCACAATTGTAAGTTGTTAGTATTTTTATATACAACCACAATTGTAAGTTGTTAGTATTTTTATGTATAAAATGAAGTTGGTTGCATATAGTAGCTATTTATGTATAACAATTTATGTGTAGTTCATTATATTTTCGCTCACTTTGCTTCTTTAAGAAAAAAAATTGATTGCATACAATGATAAACAAGACAATTTTATTGTAATTTTATAAAATTTATCTTCTTATAAATCTGCTGAAATTATAAACTTGAAATTAAGATGGTTATTTTTATTAAACAATCTTATCATGATTTTACTAATTGTTTTGTCACACACGCATCACATTATGAGAAGATGTACTAACCAGTAACCACTAACATCGTTTAAAAGCATTTGTCAAATGTATTTTTCTTCTACTAATATTTTTCACAGAGGTGATATATCCTCCATTTTCCTCTAATTCATAAGATAAATATAAATATCAAAATTAATATTGAATATGAGTAGGAGGATAAAATAGAAATATATTATTTCTTTTTTTTCTTGTAATGATAAATGATTACACGTGATGAGATTCAATATTTCTCTTTTCTATTTCAATTTTTTTATTTTAACACTTATTTTGATGGATTAAAAAGATTTTGTTCCAAGTCGACTTTTAAATAGATGTTGAATAATTTGATAAAGACATATTTTCCATTAACAGTTATGTGTAGTTGACATTATGTGTAAGAATATGTCAAACTTGAAATGGTAACAAAATGTTTCCAATATAACATCATATGCATATCGTGCATATATTACATAAATGTTAATGACGTATCTATAAAGAAAGTCTTCCTCATGATTTTCTACTATTTGGAGATGCTCACCATAGATTAGTGGTATAAAGGTATAGTTTAGAAGTAAGTTAAAGTGTACGTGTGTTCTTTTATTAAAAAAATGGTATAAAGTTTTGAAAGTTAGGATAAGTTTCTTTTTCTGCAGCAATTTACGCGATTTATGAATTTCATTAATTCTTGCCAATACACGGGAAAAGAAAACTTTATTACGTTCTTGTCCGATTGAAATCGAATCGAATGCAATGGAGATCCCTAGGGTGAGTTACCATTAAATTTTCCTAGGGTGAGTTACCATTAAAAAAATTTAATGTGCATACGTTGTACTAAAATCATAGGTGCGCGACTTGCTTTATCACGCTAGAAGCATAGTTTATTTATTACATTAGTAGAAATACAGTTCTCTTTCTTTTTACTTCACTCAGGCTCTCACGTCGTTATCACATCACTTCTTTTTTTCTACCTCTTTCCTTCCCTAAGACCGAAGTTTTATCCTTCATTTTCTTCTTTCTTCTTTCCCCATTTTTATATTTTTATTATAATTAATTATTAAACTAAATAAAGAATTTATATATAGTTCAAAAATCAATATAAGACTAATAACACAAATAAAAATTTTCATTCATTAAAAATAAATAATAATGAAATTGAAATTACAAAATAAAATTCTAAATTTTTTAAAAGTTACACTAAAATGAATAATAATAAAATCTAGTAGTTGTCTATATTGTCGGAAAGTTAAATATGTAAATTATGTTCGACCAAATTTGATAGAGTGTTCTTAAGAGTCTTTTGGTTACAAATTTCCCGAATGTTTGCAACCGGTTGTTATCACTAATTTGTGTTTCCACCTCATAAGGTAGAATGTCGTTCAGATTGAAACTAAAACTTGCATAACCTTCATCATCCAATTTCATATTGTGTAATATGATGCAAGCGTATCGTTGAAGACCGTTCTCGTGTCGGGTTGTGTAGTATGTGTTAATGTTATTTAAGCATACCAAGAGCCTATTCAACATATTTCCTTGGCGGTTCTTGTGCAGACTTGAATTTTATTTGTTTGTCATCTTGTGGGCGTGTAAATGATTTGATGAAATAGCTCATTCCCGATGAATCTCATAGCCAAGATAATATTCATGCTTATAACATTCTTCATTCACCACAAATGAACACTTGGGTGTTTATCTATCATAAACATCGTTGAATAACGACTGATTGAGAACATTGATATCATCATTGCAACTAGAAACACCGAAGATTGCAAAATTCAAATATCATGGGAGGCTGCGACCTCTAGGATTATTGTTAGATGTTCATGATCACATCTCATGTACTGATCTCTCCATGCTATTAGGCACTTTGCTTACTCCAAATGATTACAATCTAGGCTTAGCATGCATGGAAAGCCGTGTCTCGATTCATGGGTGGCATGCAACTACAAAATATCATCAAATGTAGGCTTGCATTTTCTTAACCATAGTAGTGAAGAATACCTTTACAGAAGTTGTGATGTTTTCTTTGTCATAACTAATTACTCGTCAAGTGAGTAGGCACTTAGCCTTCACACCAATTGTTGAATAGCAGAGGTACATTTTGAAATGGAGAAAAACCCTTCCGCTTACATTTCATGCCAATCTAAAATACCAAAACTCTCCTAAGTAATCAAATATTCGTTGGAGAAGTCGTTTGCTCATCCGAAACAGTCGTCTAAACAATTTGTCATTATAAACGAGGTTATCATCAAAGTAGTCGTGCACAAGGCGTTCGTTTGCAACTAGATGAATTCTATTCAAATTCAGACACCTTGTTCTCCGTGTCAACAATTCATCTTTGTCTTAAAAAATTAAAGACGTCTTCTCTTACTATTGATATAAACCTTTCGTTCCTCTCAAATATGGACGATGATAATGCGGTTAATGGAGCCATAAAAAATAAAGTATTTTTTTATAAGACAATGATAGAGAGAAAAGATAGTTTTTAGGATAAAAAAATCAGGTGAATGGTACATTTATAGAAGAGTGGAAAACAAAAAAGTTAAAATTTTTAAAAAAAGTTACAAAACGGTAAAAAAGGTAGGGGTGGCTTTGGGTCGAGAGAGCCGGAGGAGGCTCTTAGGCGGGTTAGGCATGGGGTGTTTGGTGTTTCCGTGGCCTGTCTAATGCCACAACTTTTTGATAAGTTTGGTTGATAGAGGAGGTAGACAGTTTGACATACTATCGAGTATGCATAAAGATAGAAAAGAAAAGGTAATAATAGCACTTGCACTTTGTTGTCGAGTTTTTTTTTTAATAAAGGAAAAGAATCTAGAATGAAATAAATAAAAGTTGTATTTTTAAGTTTTATTTAACAAATAAAAAGGGAGGAAAGGAAATTAAGGATTTAAAAGGGATAGCTAATTTTATTATGAAATCTTTCCTTCAAAATAGGAGATGATTTGAAACATGTGTAATATAAATGAGTCACTTTTGATTATACTATTACTTTTAAAAATTGTAATCACCATGTTGTAATTTGATAATCACGTCATGAGATTTATCAACCACCACCGTAGTTTAAAAACAATTTCCATTCGTAATTTGATAGACTTATCATTCTTTAACAACGACATATGTAGTTGACATTATATGTGATAGTGATAGCATGTTTACTATATAAAAGTTGAAAAGGTACACAAAAAGATTCTAATATAACATCATATACGAATGAGAGGTTATATATTTCTACTTTGTATCCACACTTATTCTCTTATTCGATCAAGACAAGTGTCAAAATCAAATAAGAATGTGAAGAAAAAGAATTAGTGGATTCCACTTGTAATTAATTATCTAGTAAGTCTGCGTATGAAATAGGAAGATTTAATAGGGACAAAAATAATTTCCTATACACATATATACTACAAAAATCACATAAATATAAACAATGTTATCAACTATATATAAAGTAATGATGATCGATGGAATCCTTCTTCTTCATGCCGTTTTAGATGTTGAAGAAGTAAAAGGTCAGAAGTTAGGATATTGTTCATTGTTTGCGATTTACACGATTCGCTTTTTTTATTGATCGAGATCGAACAATGAATGGAGATCGTTTAGGATGAATAATTAAAAAAAGTAAACTATGCTTTGCATTTACTATATGCTATGCATGTCATTCGATCTCTAAAATAGCCAAAAGTTTTATTGATCCGTACTCTTTGAGATGTTCTCTATAAAGAGTAAGTACAAAGTTTCACATATATAGTTTCGAGTATGATTAAATAAAAAAAGAAATTAAAATATCCCAAGCTCAGTCTCTCAAGCAGCGTCTTAGAGTCTTGGTGGATTGGCTTGTCTCCTCATTCCCTTTTACTTATGCCATGATGCTCATTGGCAACCTATCTCTAATTGGATTAAAAAGAAGAGGGAAACCAAAAAAGAGAAATAAAGGAAAATGTAATCATAGCGAAGTAGCGAACCACCTAAACACTTGTAATTTCACGACAACTATACCAATTTCGTGAAAGCAAGTTATGATGATAAGATGCAGATAGTCATACCTCTATTTAAACATAGTCTCAAGTAGAGAGATTGTTTCTCAAAATACTTCCAACTAAACACTTGTAATATAAACGAGTCAATTTTGATCATACATTTTCTTTTACTATTTGACAGAAGACGACGTTGATTTTTGACCAACTAAATTCATTACCTGAATTCATCGAGAAACTAAAACCAGGTAAAACTTTACCTAAAAAGAAACTGACATGAATTAAGATCACAGCGACTGATCACAACTCAAGGGTTCTTAGACTTAGACCTAGCTTGTTAGAGATTGTTACGAACGACACTCATATGTTAAACGCGGGCCAGCCCAGCAGCAACAGTACTCCAACGAATATTGAACGGGCCATCACGGTGGACTTACAATAGCCCAAGCCCGTTCGTAATAGGCGACTTCCAGCCCGGTTGAGAGATGGTTGAGCTGGCAGAATGCAATGGAGAAGGCCCACAAGTTGTTGAACGTTGGAGTAGTTTCACATGTCCTATTCCATGCATGATTGTTTTCCTTTTTTGTAGGCAAGAAGTGGGCAACGTCCCACACTAGTGGTAGTAGTAGGTTGCATGAATTTAGGAGATAGTTGCAGAGTAGTATTGCATTGATTTCTTTATTATAAATATGTACTTTATTTTTCATGGAGGATATATGAGAAAATTGCCCCAACTCTTGCTCTCGTCTCTTTTCTTGGAGTTTAGCCGACTTGAACAGGCTGTAACATTTGGTGCTCTCGTTGAGAGAATAAAACCCACTCAGTCATACCCCTCGACGTGAACCCCAGCCACTCGAAGAGACCTTAAATCAAGTAGCTGAAAATTTAGCACACACTACTACAAAAAAAACATTTCGACCCAGTTTTTTAGGGCCTTTAGACCTGGTTTTGGTAGGGTTCTAAAAGGGGGGAGCCTAAAAGTCAAGGGATTCAAGCCCAGTTAAAAAACCGGGTCTGAATGTTACTTTTAAGCCCGGTTTAAAAGTTCACTTTTAAGTCCTGTTATTTGGTTAATAAACCAAGTCTGAATCTTTACATTTAAAAAAAACATTTTCTGTTGTTTCTCTATTATTGGCTAACAATATTCAAGCCAACTAACAACATGACAATTGTATCATACAAAATCTACTAACTAAGAAATAAAAACCAATTAAGTCAAATTGGTGAATCAACCATAATAAATATTCAACCCAACTAACCATATTTTTTCCCACTATCTTGTGCTCATTTGTGAACGAGCCAAAACTCAAAAGTTATACATAAGATAAAAAAGTTAACATTTTATCTAAGCAAGAACATTTTGTAGAAACATATATATTTCTTCGCTTGCAACACGAACAAATAATTGTTCATCTCGTCATTAAAAAGAAGCCCTACACAAATAAGAAGAAATAATTATCTTAGTGACTATAACAACCATATCAAATTGACCCGTTTGATGTAGTCGATTTACTCAATTGTACATTTGTACATAATGATATTCACATCAAAATACTTTAATAGTAAATGCGAAGTATACCATAGTTTGTAGTCGTTGTATAGAGACTAAGACAAGTGAGAAATCAACAAAGATTAACCACAACACTCCAGGTATTTGGCTAATTTCCCCTGCAGTGCCAAGACATGATCCAAATTAGTTACTTTACAACATCAACTGCAAAGTATACTGTTAACTCATATAAAACAGATTAACGGTCGAACTACTTCTAAACAAAGGAAGACAAACGCATATATTTTATTTTGAACTCAAATACAGTTTAAATCAATAAAAGCCCATGCAAATACTTCCACAAGATTAAGGTCGAACTACATCTGCATTTGGAACATTTATGCATAATGAAAGCTGAAAGTACAAACTAATATATCTTGATTGCCTATTATTGTAAAACAGTACATGTGATAGCTTCCAAGTAAGTTAATTGATCAATTATGAAACATTTCTTTCACATGAAACAGGAAACAAAAGAAAAGGGGGGAGCAACTTAATAAATTTATCCATATAATGGATACTACCGACTCATATAAAACAGATTTAGTACATACCCTTTTGGAGGATTTGAACTTCAATTCATGTATCTGCCGTTCATCTGTCTTTGTCAATCATTTGTTCTCACTCGTAAGTCATGCATTCCTTAAATTTGCACCAAGATTTCTCACAATACAACCACTTGAAAAAATAATCAGGTAAGAAGTAAGGAACCACACGTATATAAAAGATAACGTAATTGAGTTACACTTATAAAAATTAGAGTAAGCAACATTCTTTGCAAGGATTTTTAATTTTACCTACTTACCTGTTTGACAAATTACTAAGCTAGTTAATATTAAGACCTAAGAATTGATGTGGACCTTATTTACACAGAGCAACCTAAATGATATAGAAAACTAATGCACCTTAATTCATATTACAATACAACAACATAGAACATTTGTAAATAATAAGCAATTGCATTACACAAGCCTCTCATGATCTGTTCATAAGTTCTCTCTGTGGTCTGACTCTTTCCTAGTTACTGGAACTATAGTTGCCCCATCTTCATCATTTAAAACAATGTAGATTTCTAGTGATCTTGGGGATAGTTGTTACTTCCTGATTAAACATCTATTCAGTTAAGTGCATTAATTTAAAATGTATAAACGAAATCTTAACATTTTGAGAAGAAATATCGTGGCAAAACTAGGAGCAACTGTAATGTGCTGAAACTGTAATAAGAGAATGAAATTTGTAAAAGATACACGTAAATGCAAAATTAAGAGCAAGAATAAAGCAAAAATATACTAGTGAATGATTTAATGACACAACATTTGACAAGTTTTTGACCGGAATTCATAGAAACAGATTCTATTGTTTCATAATTTGTTTGCTAATTAGTTATATTTCTAATTTTCTAGTTAATAGATAGAAGCAAGTAAGCAACTTATTATGAATCTATTGTTTTAGTTAAATGCATAAGCAGCTTATCTCATATGCATAGGCTAAAAAACTTTTTCTTTACAGAACATTAACGGGGCAAGATGACATGTATTGAAAAACTACCTGTTGATTGAAAGTTAGAACCTTAAACCAGGGATACTTCGATTAGGAAAGGGGAATTGAACCATTAAATGAAATGGCTTGAACAACAAATTAGAGACAACCCGATTGTCTTTTAGAGATGAACCAGGGTATACTTTGACTTACTTTTAGAGATTAAAGACACAAATTACACAAACTATATATGAAACCCATCTTATAAAAATGGCTTCACAGTCAAAAAGGAGAATTGAACCTTCGTAAGAATTGGAGAACCTTGAACAGCAACCCGATTGTACGTTTCGACTTGGATAATCTTGAATAGCCTTCGATTACATCACAGGGTACATTTCGACCTTGAACAACAACATTTGATTACATCACAGGGTAGATCTCGACTTGAAGAGAACCTTAAACCAGGGTATACTTCGACTTGGAGAGGGTCGGGAAGAAATCGATAATGAAAATACTTCACGATGAAAAGTGGGATCAAATAAAGGGCGCTATGTTTTAGGGTTAATTGGGGGCAAAGGCGGGACACTAAAATTATTTGGACCAGGTTAATTAAGTGAAACCGGGCCTAAATGTGCCTACGTATTTTGGGCACTCTAAATGTATTTTTAGACCCTATTTTCCCTATAAAAATCAGGTCCGAATGTTTTTTAGATTTTCAGACCGGTTTCTATTAAACAACCGGGTCTAAATCCTAAAAGCACGCGCATCAACTCTTTAAGTCCGGTTTTAGGTGCTTTTTTTATAAAACCGAGTCTGAATAGGGAAGTCTGAAAGTGTTTTTTGTAGTAGTGACAGCTACTGTCGGCTACCTCCGCGACTTCCTCCCGCCTGAATACTCTCACAACAGCCATCTCCCGGCAGTCCGACACCCTCGCCGCCTAGATGGCTAAACAAACCGAGCAGCTTGCAAAACAAACCGAAACCACCACGAATCTCGTATCTGCCCTTTTCAAAACCAACAACACCGGATTCTCTTCCAACCCCGATCTACAAACCGGCCCAAGGCTCATTCCTCTTACCCCTCCACCCCATGACACTCCCGTACACCAACAACCACCGCTAAACACCACCCTTAAACCACCCAAAATTCAGTTGCCAATGTTCAATGGACTGGCACCTCTCGATTGGATCTTCCAGGCTGACCAATACTTTGCTTTCTACAATATACCATCCGAGCAACGTGTCACCCTAGCTTCATTCCATTTCCAAGGTGAAGCGTTAAGTTGGTTCAAATACCTACACAACAATCGATTGGTAGGTGATTGGACCCAATTTACACGTGCCTTGGAATTGCGTTTCGGGCCATCATCCTTTGAAAACCACCAAGTAGCCTTATTCAACCTTAAACAGACCAGCACCGTAGCAGCTTATCAGGAAGAATTTGAAAAGATAAGTAACCGAGTTGTTGGGTTGTCCCAAAATGCACTTCTCAACTGTTACATCTCTGGGCTACGAGCTGACATCCAACGGGAACTAACCATACTTCACCCTACCACACTCCATCAAACTTGTGGCCTAGCCAAACTTATAGAAGACAAACTCGCTACTAGTAGCACCCCAAACACCGGTTACAATCGAAACACTTCCTTCACCACACTTAACCGCCTCAACACTGTCACACCACCCATTTCCACATCGACACCCTTGATAGAAGCCCCCCGAAACCAACCACCACCATTCCTTTAGGAGGCCTCACCCCAAAGGAAGTACAAGCTCGTCGTAGTCAGGGTTTATGCTTTCGCTGCCGGGAGAAATTTTACCCTGGTCACTGTTGCAACCTGCCCCAATTTCTACTGCTCGGATGTGATGAACCGATTCCCGAAACCCTCGAAGTCGATCCATCTTCTCTCTTACTACCAGAGGCCAATCCACCAAACACTACATCGCTACCCGAGCCTACCGACACTCTTCCCTTCTTCCATACATATTTCCTTGCTCTATCACCGGCTGCCCTTAACGACGCTTCATCACCACGATCTTTGAGAGTCACCGGGCGAAATAACGGTCATCTAGTCATGGTGCTTGTAGATTCGGGTAGCACTCATTGTTGGAATCTTCCCATTGATACACTTAGGCCGGCATCATTGCCGATGAAGCGCGGGCCTATTGGGTCACACGCCAAGTTTCAATCTCGACAGCCTGCTATAAGAGGAAAGAGTCAA
>JAUEJL010008725.1:0-10120 GCA_032274825.1 Drosophyllum lusitanicum | reverse complement strand
GGGTAAGTGGTCCCCCCTTTATTTAGGCTATTTGCCTAAAATGCCCCTCCAACATGTTTGGAAAGTGAAAATGACGGTTGTGTTTTTAATTAATTACATGTTTGCCACAATTAATATTAACCTTTGATTAATTATGATCAATGGCCATAAACGGTTCTCGCAATAAAATTGGTTCTCAAATGAACCCTCCCCTATATATATATACACGTACCTACGTATGTATATATACATACATATACAGGCTAGATACATCAAAATGATAACATATCCATCTTTGGTAGTTGTTAGATTAGTTTTCAAGGTTCCTCCCTTATTTATGCCTCTATATGTATTGTTACACTTAATCTTGATTCAAATATTAGTATAAGTTTAAATATTGTATTTTTAGTAAGTAGAATACTTGTATATATAGCCCCACCACCGGAGGTAACTGTCGACGGCCATCAGCCGCTGTCCACCACCAACCGCCGCCGTCAGTTGATGGAAAACCATCAGAAAACCGCCACAAACTTACCCTATATATGTAATAGCAGATAGGGATTCGTACACTTAAAAATTACGAAATAAAGCAAGAAATCTTTGAATCTTTTGTTGTTATTTTCGTTTTAAAGCCAACATTTGGTATCAGAGCTTTGGTTGAGAACCAAAGTTTCATCATCTACCAGAAAATAGTAACCGGAAAATCTCATCAGAGAACTCACCCGAAAATCCAACATTTGGATACCCAGAGGCGGCTGTTGAAGGTAACTACCGCCATTCCAGCACCCTATCGGAAAGGGACACATACCTCGTCGGAGGAACGAACCACAAGAACAACCCATTCGGTGGTGAAAAGATCGCCGCTCGAACTGAAGTCCAAACGGCTTCGACAGGAGAAAAATAGCATAAAACGTCGCAGGCCGCCACAAGAAGGGATGCAACTCAGATCGAAAATAAAAGAAGAAAGGCATCGACCATTTCGTTTTCTATCATCGGAAGCACAGGAGAAGCGCCGCAAGGGCTACCCTCAGTTGAAAAAAAGACAAATATAAAACCCTAATTTCTCCTTCCGTATTCTAACCCTTTTAACTTCCTTTTTATTTTTTCGAAGACCAACGTTTTAAAAAAAAAGGGAAAGTTATCATTTTTTAAAAAAAGGAAATTAAATTAAAATCATTATTAAAATTATTATTTAAAAAAAAAGGTGAATTACGCTTTCTTAGAAGTTTTTTATCACATTTTTAAAGTTTTTATATTCGTAAGAAAAACTTTAATTTGTTTTTTATCAAAGTTTTTAAGGTTATTTTTTATTTTAAAAATCTACAGCCATGTCAAAAAGCGAAGATATTGAGAATGGAATTAATAATTTAGGTTTTTCAACCCATTTCAAATGTCCGATGTTAAAATCAACAAATTACACAACTTAGGCAATTCATATGCAAGTTATATGAGAAGCAAATCAGTTATAGGAAGCAACTGAATATGAATCGACAGACGAAGTCGATGAAAATATAGACAAGAATGTAATTGCCTATATTTATTAAACATTGCAAGAAGACCGGTTACTTCTTGTTTCTAAATACAAGATAGCAAAAGCAATTTTGGAAGCCTTAAGAACAAGACACGTTGACCTGTGTTGGCAAAATTACAAACACTCAAATCAGATTTTGAGTTGTTACAGATGAAAGAAAATGAATTGATAGATTCATTTAATACAAAATTAACGAGTATTATCAACAAAGCAGCAAGCTTAGGTTTAACATGTTGGATTTGTACCGCTTTTAAAATATATACAAATAGCAACGGAAACGTGAACATGTGTACAATAATTTTAAACTCTTTAAAACTCCCCACCAAGATCCATATGCATGACTAAGAAAACTAAAACAACCATAGGGTGTTTAAGAAATACAACCTTTGTAGTGTAAACCGGTATCAGTGGAGACTAGAAACGACAAGGAATCAAGTGTAGCTTCCCTCCATGGTATCCACACGCGAGCAACATCCAACAACAACCGAGAGCTACCCCTTTCAACCCTATATGTAGACAACACCAAGTAGAAGCAAGAAAACCCTTTTCTTCTTCCTTACTTGTGTTCAAGTCTACTAGTTGTTGTTGCTCTTTCAACTCCTTGAAAAACCACAACAACATAAATCTTGTATATGTGTTGCATGAGAAGGAGAACAAGTTGGTTTATGTTTGTTCAAGTCTCTACTTAAACAACCATCCAACACCAACCTATAAACAAGAAAGATTACATTTATATAAAATAATAACTCTGTCTCTTATTTTCTTTGAGTGTATAGCCGTAGATTAGAAATAAAAACTAGTTCCTTTCCTTTTTTTTAGTCCACGGAACACACACCTACTTTTGCTTCTAATCCCCTTTTTTATATCATTATCCAAAAGCATGGCATACATTTTATATATTTTGAACATCAAAATGAAAAGGAAAAGGGGGCCTCCCCTTTGGTTGTCCTATGGCAGCCACAATACCAAAAAAAACATACTGAAAAGGGGGCATAAGATATCATCTTATGCATGTCTTGTATGTGTGTTCATAAAACAAAAGACAATCATCCCCTTTTATATATATACATACACGTAACATCCAACAAAAGAGGGTCCATCCCATTAGAGAATATCTAGTGTGTATGTATTTATATTTATACACATGATTTTACCAAGAAAACAATTATAGATACTTGCAACATATTAAGGGGATACATCTTGATGTATTTTCTTATAACAAGATATATAATGAGCAACAAATTTACTCATAATTAATATATACAAATAAATAAATATATATATATATATATATATATACATATATACATATATTATCGTAAGATTATTATCTCACTTGAATAATATTGCATCCAATAAATATATATTAGGGTTGATTATATTTTGAATCGTATTCAAAACATATAAATAGCCTCTATTTGCTCTTTATGTGCGACCCTATAGGTTTATTTATTATCAGCAATATCGTCTTAAGTTGAGTCTTAGGCATATAGAACCAACACACAACAGGATGTACCTGTAAATAGGAGACTTAAACTGTTATCTGGTTCACCCTCCCAACAGGGTGTAACCATTGAAAGATAGACCTCAACCTCAGGTTATACTATTTCTATCCCCCTAATGAGTCAGCCTATACCCTGTGTGTCCTCACAACAGGACACAGTTGTACAAAGGGAAATCCCATTTAGTGCATCCCACACTCACACCACAACTATTGCACATATAGTTGATTCTATTATCACATATTCTACTACACAGCCTTCCAATGTTAGTGGTATAAACCAACCACTAATATAGCTCAACCTCTGTTCCTAATGAATTTGAGCTTATACACCAAAGCTCGAAGGAGGGACCCCAAACCTTACCCAATTTTGTTGAACCTATCCCAACCTTTCCACCTCAACCCTCTACATCATCCACCACAGACACCAATACCATATTCCTTTAAACCCTCCATTCTATAAACCAAAAACTTGACCATTTATCCCAATCCTTCACCACTTTCCAATCCCAAATATAAACTCGACTATCCACCCTCGCCAAGGACATTGAGTCACTCAAAACCCAATCCCAACCCACCCCTACACCTGTCCTACAGCCTATAACTTCACTCCTCTTCTCACCAAATTAGACCAAATTCTAGCCATTCAACCTACACAAGCTGCCACTACTTCATTTCTACCCCAATCCACACTCACTTCCCTAAACCACACCATTTCCAATCTTTTAACCAACCTCCAAACCCTTAAACTAATTAACCCAAATGTCTTAGTTGAGTTTCCTGAAGTACTACTTGTGGTTCCAACTCTTCTAAAGAACATGCTTGATGAGCTTCAAAGTTTATCTACCCAGGGCCATAAGAGTCATCTTACCCGGTGGAAAGCCATCCTAGATCTCAAGCATGACATTCAATCCTCCCACAACACCCCTCTCACTTCTAGACCCTCTCATACCCAAAATCTAGCCTCAACCTATAACCCCTTTGACCAACCCTACATACCCATCTTTACCAAACCCACAACTGCTCCATCCTCTTCTAAAGCAACCACACCTACACCTTCTACCTCTAAACCTACACCAACTCCTGCTCCCACTACAAATCCAAAGCAACAGACTGCTCATGGTGACTCCCCTCCTACTTTTGATGATACCAAAAAGGGGGAGAGTGCTCAAGCTTCAAAATCAAGGGAGAGTGATCCTTTCACAAGAAAAGGATGTCAATGCTGCTTACATGGAATCTTTGTCAAATATTCAATAGTAGGAAGCAGCTCAACAACAACAAGCAACAGCTCCTCCTAAGGAATCAACATAGAGAGCTTCATTGGTTAAGGGGGAGCAAAGGCCTTCCAAACGTTTAAAAACAATGGCACGAAGGAAGATGCCAGAGAAAATGAAAGTTGCTAAGAACTGCTCTCCAACCATTGACATTCAATCTGATCCTGATTCTAATGATGAGGATGAAATTCCAATCTCTGATCTCCTTAGAAGAAGAAGACAAGATCCCAAACCTTCTAGTGCTCCTTCAGTCCAAGTTGCTCCATCAATCCAAGTTCTCTCAACCTCTGCCCCCCAAGGATAAAGGAAAAAAAGTTTTGACAACAGAGGAAGTTGAGGAAGAGGAGAATAGAAAGAATGAAATGATTGAGAAAGAACAAGAAGAGAGGGAGATCAATCAAGTGGCTCAAGCCTTGGGTGTCCCTATTGAGGAAATCTTCCAGGCCAGGGAACTAGCCTATGCCGAGGAACAAGAAAAACAACAATCTAAGGCAAGTGCCCAAATCAAAGAAGCCAATGACAAAGCCCAAGCTGAGTTGCTTAAGGCAAATCAGACAATGATGCAATTCAAACTCTTCTCAGTGCTGATCTCCTTACAATCTAAGTCAGGAAAGGATAAGGAACTTCAAGGAGAGAATAGACATTATCAGAAGAAGGATTGAGCCAATTCAAATCTCTAGAGCCTCAGTCCATAAGGGTGATGGAAATTCGTATCTTAAGCTTATCAAAAAGAATAGCTTCAACAGTTGTGAAATGGTTTCATATGACAGATGTCAAATATATGGTTTCACGGAGCTAATTGAGAACCTTTATCTTCTATATAAGTCCAAGAGCAAGATAAAAGTTCAATTCATTCAAAAATTACAAGCTTGTATTGCTCTTGTTGTTTCCCAAAATGCCTTCACAAAAGATGATTACTATAGGTATGTGTGTCAAGTGGAAACCCTTCGTAAGAAAGGCTCAAAGCCATTCATTCCTTTTGAGCAAAGAGAAGTACACCCTCATCGTATTTATCTATCTGACTTTGAGGGTCTGGACACCAGTGTGCCACTCAACATCAACCCTGAAATCTTAAAGTTCATATCTATGCCTGTTAAGGGGATCTTCTTCCTTGACAGAAGTGGCACATGGCGCTGCTTTAAGCAATCTGAGATCAAGAAGGCTAGCAAAAGTTTTCTATTCAATGTAAAGATCCTTACAAGGGGTAAAACTAGAAATAATCATTTTGAAGCCCTTGTAGATGCTCAATGCCAAGCACTTGTTGCTGCAGATCCATTATCTGAAGCCTTCCTTGATATTAAAGAAGAAAAATGATGGGAAGATTGAAGACTGACCTTAGTATCTCCCGTGAAGACTTTCCTGTACTATATGAATATGTAATCTTTGTAAATTCTGTTAGTTTCTCTTTGTAGTTTTTGTTCTATTAGATTAGTATAGTAGTTAGCTACTCTTGTACAAACTTTATATCGTCATTGTCCTGTAATTCAAGCTGGAAACTTTGATCATGGACTACTTAGCAATTACAAGTATAAGTATCTAAGTCATAGCTAACTAGTGTAAATATAGAAAATAAAAAAGAACATAAAAATAGCAAAACAAAAATCCTAAAAAACAGAAAAAAGGTTGATAAGATATCACAAAAACATAACAAAATGGTACAACAAAGAAAAGATTCCATAAAAACAGAACAAAAACATGTTTTGCCAATGAGTGATGTTATTTTACTTAATAACCCAAGTTAACTGCATTTTGATACCCTCACTTTTCCCTTCGATGAGCTGATCTGAAAAAAAAACCAAAAACAGAACAAGGTTCAAATAAAAAGAGCTACCAAAAACATATAGCTAGGTAGCCAAATGCATTTACAAAGTCTTATGAATTTTTGAATTCGAAGACAAACTAATTCTTTAAAAGGAAAAGGTTTTGTTATTATCAAATAGGGGGAGATTGTTGGGGAGATAATCACTTCACTCCAATAATTAACTCTGTCTATTGAAATATATATGATTTGAAGATAACCAAACCATACATTCAGTATGACTTAGAAAGTATTCAAACATGTGTTGTTTGAATTAGATTGAAGAATTTCACTAAGTATGGAACATCAGCTGAGGATCAGCCTCTTTACTAAGTATCAGCCCAAAGACATCAACCGAGGAAAACTAAGAAGAAAAGACCAAGTGTAGAAGACCATCAGCTGAGGAATTACAAGTATCAGCTGAGCAAACCGAAGGAATTTAATGGCCATCTTACCCACACAGTGGAAGCAAATGAGGTATAAAACTTGATGCCATTAAGTCCCACCAATGGAAAAAATCTACATACAAGTATTGCAACCAAAATGAAGAGATAGAATATGAAATATACCTTACTCCTTGCTTATACTGGGATGAACTAGAAGTCACCAAAAGAGCAGCTCTCTATTGATAGTCCACACCAAGTTTGCTTGATTCCCAAATGCTAGTAAGCCTCTAGTGTTCTTCAAGAAGTTGAAATCACCTTTAGAACCACACACATGAATTTCCAGAACTGGATATTGCTCAGGATCTCTTGTTCAAAGAGTATACAAGCTTTCACTTGAGAGAGAATTGTGTTTTCACCTTATGTTGTACCACCAACCAAAGGAACTCACATGTACACTTATTTCTGGAAGAATTAAGCTCAGTCAATGATAGATAAGTCGTCCATACAGCCCCCATGAAGCCCCAATAAGTGTGCATTGAGCCTTGTAAAAACATTAAATGCTGTCTGACAGGTGGTCCTTGTGGCCGCAAAGAGCCACCTTTGCGGCCGTAAGGCCTATGCCCCTTGCGGCTGCAAGGAGCAACCCTTGCGGCCGTAAGGCCTGTCCAGACACATTTCTTCTCCCGTTCGCGATATGTGCTGTCAGAATCAATCCCTGGCGTGTGACCCAATAGGCCCGTATCTTATCAGCAGTGATACGGACCTACGTGTGTCAGTGGACATAATCTAACACAAACAACTGTGATCGGCTGAGTGCCTACAACCATTAGCTAAGTTAACCAATTGATCAGCTGAGGCCTCCTGCATCAGCTAAGTAAGTCTTACAAAACACAAGTCTTTGTCTTACATAAGCTTATCTCTTTGAATAATCAGTTGAGCATATTTAATCAACTGATCATCTAGATAGATGAGCTTACATTCTTTTAAAGTATAAGTGTTTAGCATCTCTATGATCAACTGAGCATCAGTTATCAACTGAGTCCTTGTAAATGATCAACTGATCATCTCCTTAGGCTGAGCAATCTTATTTTAAGAACTTAGTATATTTTGTTAGCTGAGTCGAGCAAAATGTCATATCAGCTCACTGTTTTACTATGTAATGTTCTTAAGTCAAGGGCAGAATATGTGTTGTTCTATTATGCCTTTAGATCTTTGTTTGCGATAGTTTAAAGCACTTTTTGGATCAAGTACGAGACAAAAAGGATTGATCTTATCCTCTGAAAAAGGAGAAAGAAACTTTAGAAGATGAAGATCTTGAAGATTTGTTTCAACAACTAAGTATGGCCAGCAACTCTATAATTGGTAAAGTCAAATTTGAGAGAAGCATGGTCGTTGTTTAAAGTACAAGCATGAAAAGAGAAAATTTGTCTTACAAGGTAAAAGGTAAAGGATTTAATATTTTATATTGTGAGTAGGTTACACTTTTTTAGAAAAGTACATTTACTGTTATCAATCATTGATTAAAGTAACTTTACTTTTCACACGCTATATTTACAATTAAAATATTATTTTTCTTTATATTCTTTGTCTCCTTCCTCTTTGTCAATCGGATGCCAATGCCTCTATATATACTCATGCATGGTGAAGATGACAATCAACTTCTACACAACACAACAATCTCATTAGTTGAGATATATAGTTTAGAGTTAGTAAATTGTGTAGAAACAAACATGTTCATGTGTTGAACATTCATAAACATTAGTTGTTTTAGAATAAGCTTGTCTATGTGTTAGACATATTGTTGCCACCTTTTATTATACTTAGAATTTTCACTTCTAGTACATGTAATTCTTGAGTCAAATCAATAAAAATTATATAAAAGTATAATCGTGTCTTTAATTTTTAAAAGCTAAAGTTTATATTCAACCCACCTTCTACAAACATTTGTTGTTGCGTACTCAATCTGGGACTAACAATAAGCTAGGACAATTTAAAAAAAATCACAATCAATGAGTGACAAACTCAAAAATTAAACAATAAAGCTTGTCATGTCTTCTTTTTGCCATTTTTCTCTCTCTTTTTTTTTCTTTTTCTCCATTCTGTAACATGTCATTTATTTGATAGCTCTATATTAACCCACCATTACTTTAACAACTGAGCAATAGGAATGGTTTTGAATTAATACTTGACTATTCAGAGAAACAATAGAAAAGGAAAAACACATGCTCAAAAGGGTTTACAAGGGTATAGAGTGCTAAAATGAAGCACTTCGCAGACATAAACTAGGAATATAAACAGAAAAATGAAAATATGGGACAGAAAGTAGGAATATAAATAGTAAAATGAGACAAAAAGAAAATTTCTCTTGTACTAAATTTAAAAATCTTTGTTGTGGATTTATACGTATTTAAACACAAGTTCTGAAATAAATGTATCCCGACATTCTCTCATGAAACGAAAACAGTGCTGAAATGTAATGACTGTTAGGCTCAAGCTCTCGTTTTTGTATAGGTTAGATTTATGCTAAGTCATACACAATTTTCAATTTTCAACTTATTTTAACATCTATGTCTCAAAATGTACTAAAATAATGTATTTGGAATTCAAATTATGCAAATGATTAGAAAGGAGAAAAAAATTTAACCTGATTTATTCTGTGAAGATAGTGTTAAAAGTAGATATACACGTATGCGTATGCGTTGCTCCTACCCTACACTTAAAACTTAAATGTATTGTACTAGAATATGTGAAGTAAAAGTGAACTTCCCTATTTGGAATTTCATGTAATTGTCGCTGAACTTACTGCCAGCATGTGCTTGTGTTCCAAACATAGGACAGATTCTGAAATAAACACTAAACAAGTCAAAAAGATTAGATAAATAATATTTACATATTTTTACATAAAAGTTGAAATAAATATAAATAAAGAAAATAAATATATATGAATAATCCGCATCAGCTAGCCTCGGCCTAGAAGTGCTAGCCTCTGCATCATGGGATCCAGATAGAAAAGGGTAGGTGGAGTGAACCCTGGGATCTGAAGAATGCATCTAACGAGGATGCCATCCACTTTTGCCTGGCCTCTATAATCTGGCTGTCACATCTGTGAGGGATGGTGGCTCGACTACAGCTGCTCCTCCTGGACCAGGCCTCTCCGGCGACCTCCTCAGCTCCTCTGCCTAACCCTCCTGGCTGGCTCCTGCTGCACCCCCTAAACCGTATCATCAGAATCCAAATCCTCCTCTACAGGAAATAGAAAAAATCCTCCAAGATGGCTAGCATGTAGAACTAGCATGGTCTGAAGGACATGCTCTGAGAGTCGTGGGCTCACTGGCTGTCAGCAGAGGCAGCTCCTGCGGTGTCAAAATATCAAAAGATCTGGCTAGGTGTGTAACAAGCTGTCCACCACAGATAGGATGTTGCATATCACCGCAGGAGTAAGTATGCAATATAAGTAGAAAAGGTCTACTATAACGTCCCAATTTCTAAAATTTATATTTGAAATAAAACCACATATGGGTATACACATCTAAAAGTTCTACACAAAAGAGGAAGCGTAACTTGTTTGAAAACTTGTTGTATCAAAAGATACACATATAAATACAACCATACGTTTAGTACCAAAAGCTTGATGTTTACAAACCAGGCGTT
>JAUEJL010008714.1:0-10120 GCA_032274825.1 Drosophyllum lusitanicum | reverse complement strand
CACGTGCGTACCTAGCCACAGGCCACGCCCAAGTCACGCCCGACTTGGGCTCGTGCTTGCCCGTAGGGCACCACCGTATCTCATAGAGGCACGGGCGTGCCTTGGCCCATCAGAACCAGTTTATGACTTTCTCTCTCCTTTAACCATCTGTGATTTCGGAATCAATACTTGACGTGTGACCCAATAGGCCCATGCTTCATCAGCCATGATACCAACTCGTGTGTGTCAATGGGCATAATCCAACATTTACATATTAATAGAAATACATTTGAGAATTACTCTCATCATGCAAAGTGTTCTTCTTGTGTTTTCAAACATAATGTTCTTCATATGTATCATCATTCATACAGGAATCATCTTGTCTAATCATCTTTATTCACATCTTTGGACTTTTAATTGGTATCAAAGTCAATTCCTTGCTGAATTGGTTCAAGATAACCTAGAAACAACATCAAAGTTTGAAAAATCAAGTTTGAAAAACTCCCCTATGTTCTTCACGTGAAAACCCACTTGAGTCAAAAACAATTATTTTCAAATCTTCTTGTTTTGCAACGTTTTTTGAGTGAATTAGAAGCTTTTCAGGTGGAGAAAACATCTAGTTATCTCTATTTTCAAAAATAAACAACATTTGTCGGATAGTTTTTGAAATTCAAGTTTGTTCAAGTTCATGGTGTTATTTACTGTTTCATCTAAAATCTTACTTGATTGTTGTTCTTCTTGTTAAAGAATGATTGGGAAAGGTATTTTTGGACCGGAGAGATCTTTAGAAACAAGTTTTTTAATGTTTAATTGAGTTTTCTATACCTGCAATTCTTTCCCGTACACATAGTACCTACAAAGAAGACAAAGTTCTTCAGGTCCGACTTACTTTAATTCGTACAGTGGCCCGAATTTTCATCTGGTCCAACTTTCGTTGTGCGACTTGTGCGCTTATGCGACTTGAGTATTTGTTCGACTTGTGTGTTGGTGCGACTTGCAACTTATCCGACTTAAAGTTCTGTATGAATTGGATTATTGTCCGACCTACATTTTGGTACGACTTGTGTGTTTGAGACTTACAATCTTGTACGAATTACAACTTATCCGACTTCCAGTTGTGTGCAACTTGGCTTATTGTCCGGCCTACATTTCGGTACGACATGTGTGTTTGAGACTTACACTCTTGTGCGACTTGCAACTCCTCCGCCATTCCTCCATACGACTTAAACAAAACATCCATCCGACCTAAAGTCCTATCTAACCTAAACTGCCATCCGACTTAAACACCCATCCGACCTAAACTCCCATCTGACATAAACATCCATGTGACCTAAAGTGCCGTCCGACCTAAACACCCATCCGATCTTATACTACATACGACTTACCAAGGTTAACCTCATCTGACTCCAATTCCACTCAAACAGAAGATTGTTCACAGGATCAATTTCCTGAAAATTAACCATTCATTTCAAGGAATGATCCTATTTTAAAGATGAGATAAGCAACGGAATCCTTGCAATCGGTACCTATACAAAACAACCCATTCTATTCCGCAATGAATATACCATATGGAAGGGCCAGTGTATGGACTTTATCGAACATAACGACAAATTAGGTGACATGATGAAAAAAAACATTCTTACGGTGATACTGTGTTTGAAAAGATTATCGAGGCTGTTCCTGATAATAACCCGCCAAGCGTTGCAAAGAAAAGGCCAAAACTTCCTTACGAACTCACTACTGAAGAGAAAGATCAAGCAAAAGCTGACGGAGACGCCAAAATAGACAATCTGACCTTCGCTAAAGCCACGTTGGATGAGGTCACGCAACATATAGAGGGAACCAAACAGGGTGCTTTTATTATGAAAACGCAGCTTGTGAACACCTACAGAGAATTCCGAGCCCGAGAGGGAGAACTCCTGCAAGACACCTACAGTCGCTTCTGCGGACTATTAAATGAGATGAGAAATCACGGTGTCATCAGATCTAATCTCAACATTAATGTCAACTGGATTAACTCTCTCGGTCCGGAATGGTAGGAGCACGTGAGATTGTATAAACCTGTTAACCAAAATCTGAAGGTAGTTTCTCTCCACTCCATCTATGATTACCCGAATAAATTCAGGACAAAGTGTTGACAAAGGCTCTTGTAAAATGGACTCCTGATCCCATTGCCCTCGTTGCTAAAAGGAAAACCCGAGACTAGTCCAGAGCTATCAAGGGTAAACAAGTTGTTGCTGAATATGATAATTCTGAAGGAGAGACTGAAGTTTGTGATATAGAGGTGGTGATGAAAGCCATATCCCTCATATCTAGAGCTTATCAAAACAGATTCGGCAAGATAAACAACAAACAGAGGTTTACCTAGGGTTCAAAGAGAAAGGAAGTGTTTATTGAGGAAGAGAAGTGGTTCGAGAAGCCAAAGGAGGTTATGGAAGAAAATAAAAGGTGTTATAACTGTGGTAGGACTGGGTATTATATCAAAAACTCTTGGAAACCAAAAACAAAAGATGTCGACTACTACCCGACCAAGATGAGGTTGGTGAGAAAGAAGGCGAGCACGAAAGCAATGATGGTGGAGGAAGACCGGTTCCTTAGTGCCACCGATAATTCAGACGAGGATGACTCGAATCAAGCAAACTTCTCCTTGATGGCTCAGGATATAGGTTCCGCAAGGTACAATGATGATGATCAAGCTGACGACGATGATGATGAGTTTGAGGACGGTCAGAAGGAGGAAGAGGCTACTCAGGGAAAGGTTAGTGTTCAACATGCTCAAACCTTAGTTGATCACATTGAATGACAAAACAGGAAAATCACTAAATTAGAAATGAAACTCAGAAACTAACCACAATCTAATTTAAACAAACTTCAACAGATATTAACTACTAAAGAATCTAAATTAATTACTTTAAGAAACAAAAATGAAGTGAGTATTCATGATCTAAAAACAGTCAAAGTATCCGTAGAAGAAGACTTTAAATTCCTGCAAAAGGAGAGATATCAACTATACTCTAAAATCAAAAGTCTTGAAGATTTGTTAATCAAACAAGACCAAAGCACACAAACCATTTTCTTGAACAAACCAAAGGACGTGAAATTTTCCAAATGGACATATGAAGGTCTAGGTTTTGTTAATCCACACATAAGTGATAAGATTACTGCTAAACAACTATACAATTTCGAAAGCATGAATCTAGGATTAACAAAAAAATGTTATTTGTGTGGCAAGCCAAATAACTTGAGGAGGAAGAGTTCACAAGACGTACCTCAACCACAACATCAACATCATATAACTACGAAAGTTTGAATCGATCATATGAAAAAACTGAATTTGTACCATTTATTTCTAACGATTACTTTCGAAGTTAAACGCAATCGGAAATGGAATTAATGCCAAGTTTTTCTAATACTCAAACAAAAATTCATGTGTACATTCCTCACATAGAATTAGAACGACGATTTGAACTTATTGAAACTAAACTTTCAATAACTCAGTCAACCATGATTTGGGAACTGAGATTTTACATGATAAAATTGGCGATCTTGAATGTGAAAACACCTTTATAAAAAATTCTGCTACACCAAGCACATCTGGTACACACTCCTTCCACGTGCATACAGACGAGTCTTTTTCATTTTCTGATTCCAACTCCATCAACATCACCGATGAATTGTCCCAAACCAAATCTAGATTAGAAGGGGCAAACAAAAGAATAAAATTGCTTATAGGATTGAGCAATAAAGTAACATCTGAATTAACCAACTCAGAAGAGAGATACAGAGAATACAAAAGGGAGTGTATTAAGCTTGAAACAGAACATCTTAAACTTCAATCTAAACTCAATTCATTTGAAAATGAAATTTTCAAGTCTCACACACCTGAATCAACTACACTCAAAGGAAAGTCTAAGATTAGTGAACCGAGTTCATCCAGTGAACCTAGTACATCCACACCTCCTTAGTCTAAAGCACGAAGAACCAAACAACGCACAACAAAACCATGCAAACAATATACTAAATATGATATGTTAGTGTGTTCTTCATCTAATGCATGTATGCATCTAGGTACAAGCGTGAAGGGGGTGAAGAAGCAAGAGAGGAAGAAGAAACAAGAGAAGGTTGTTGAAGAAAGCCAAGAAGAATATTTAGTTTACCCTCCTAATTTTTCTAAACAAAAAAATTTATGGTTTTGTAATGATTCGATTCTTTTACATGTTAATCATGTTAAAACTCCTTTTAATTCCATTGAACCTGAAATGTTTTGCCTGAGCGATGGTTATATCACAGGACATTGTTCCTATCATTGTTCATAAATCAAAAAAGGTTACAAGATAACCTACTGGCGAAAGAAACGCAGAAGTTGAGTACGATTCCAATCAATTGACACGCCTTCCCCAAAATTGAGCAACTCACGATCACGGTTTTCCATAAAAACAAAAATCAAACAAAGTTTTCATAAATAATTGAAATCCAAAACGTTGATACCACAACAATTGCAATCACACCAATGAAGAACTCATGAGGAATCATCCTCATCAAACCAATGAGAGAGCTAAACCCAAGCAGGCTCAGATTCCACGACGACCGTACAATTGATCAATCACTCAAAACCCAAAGTCCAACACACGGTTCAAACTCCATCCGATTCATGGAATCAAAAATCGAGAGACAAACCGAAAGGATATCAATTCATCCAAGATGACGTGTCTCTCCCGAAGGGCTTCAAATATGTTGTGATCGAGAATGCGATAGTTGTACTCATACCCGACAAATCCAAAGTGCACAAAACTCCATCACAAACCCAACCTCCATCTACAAAACAGACGTGGGTTTCCATTATCAGAATAACATAATCAGTAATAGATAAATATATAGAATCTGTTGTATGTGCTAATATGCGAGGACCCAGCTCAAACTAGGTACCTAA
Source organism: Drosophyllum lusitanicum (assembly GCA_032274825.1). NCBI lineage: Eukaryota > Viridiplantae > Streptophyta > Magnoliopsida > Caryophyllales > Drosophyllaceae > Drosophyllum > Drosophyllum lusitanicum. The sequence goes on along the minus strand of JAUEJL010008714.1, from coordinate 5,211 downwards.
ACTCTTGTTATTTTCCATGTACAGGCTGCTAAGAGATGGTACATGGACTCTGGCTGTACAAAACATATGACCGGAGAAAGTAGTCTTCTCACGAAATTTGTCTCCAATTACTCGGGAAACGCTCTATTTGAAATGACCAGGTTGCACCACTAAAGGGAACAGGAGACATCATAAATGAAGATATAAAAATAAGAAATGTATCATATGTGGAAGGGTTGGGTCACAATGTGTTTAGCATCAGACAGTTTTGCGACAAAGCGCTAGAGCTAAATTTCAAAGCCAAAATGTGCTCTGTTATTTCAGAAATACTGACTGGATTTAGGAGGTCAAATCTCTACACAATCGACCTAGACAACATGGTCGCCAAATAGTCAGTATGCTTGTTGTCCAAATCCTTACCAGAGCTCACGTGGATGTGGCACAGAAAACTCTCACCAAAACTTCAAAAACATCAACAAATGTTTCTAGGCGATTCAGTTCATGGCATACCCGTGCTGAAATTTGAAAAGGAACACTTGTGTGAACACAGTGAGAAGGGCAAGATGAAAAGAGTTTCACATAAAGTCAAACAAGTATCTAGCTCCATAATTCTTTTCTAGTTACTTGACATGGATCTGTGTGTGCCAATGAGAGTGCAATCGAGAAATGGGAAAAAGTATGTCCTTGTGATAGTTAATGACTACACACGATATACTTTAGTCAAGTTCTTGAGAATAAAGGATGAAGCCCCATCAACTCTCATCTGTATCCTCAACCAAGTGCAAAATCAGTCACAAGAAAAACTTGGTACTATCAGAACCGACAACAACACCGAATTCAAGAACTAAATCTTATATTCCTATCTTGACTCAATGGAGATCAGACATCAATTCTCTGCAACATACAAACCTGAAAACACGGTGTTGTAGAATGAAAAAATTGAATCCCGGTTGAAGCAGCTTGAACCATGCTATCATATGCTAATCTACCACTTTCATATTGGGGTGAAGTAGTCAACACGGCATGCTATACTCAAAACCGATCAATTCTTCACGAAGGCTTTAATAAAACTCCTTATGAACTTGCGAATAGAATAGTTCCTAATATCAAATACTTTCATGTATTCGGTAATAGGTGCTTTGTCCTAAATGAGAAATCTAACCTTTGCAAATTTGACTCAAAAGTCGATGACGGGATTTTCCTTGGTTTTTCTCAAAAGTCAAAAGCTTTTCGTGTGCTGAATAAACGAACAAATGTTGTTGTTGAAAGTATAAATTTGACCTTTGATGACTCACTCATCACTATCTCTTTATCACAAGAGTCACCGGCAATCATTTCAGAACACGTCAGTTCAAAACCGGGTCTTAATAGAAAAGAAACAAATGAGCTTAATCCCAAAGGTTCGTTTGACTTAAAATATATATTTGATTTCTTAGATGACGATTCTGGATCTAATCTTGTGCCTAATGACAGGACTAAAGATGTTGTGCAAGAATCTCCTATAATCTCATAGCAAACTACAACTAAGTCCACATTGCTGCCAGTCAACTCATCAATTGATCCATTTCAATATTTTGGTGACACATTCCAAGCATCTAAGTCACCGGTTAGTACTGAAGAAGAAGTGGATACTAAAGTTTATTAAGAACTGATGCCTCAGTTTAATCCAGAATCAGAAGCTCAAGAAGATGAAACATCCATACAATAACGGTTAAATGAGTTCTTTCCTCAAACAAACCACACTCCAATAAATGACACTCCTACTCCCCATGTTACCAAATGGACGAATGCACACCCTGAGACTCAAATCATTGACAATCGAGGCACGGGCACTCAAACTCGATCCGCAACAGCCAATGAGTGTTAGTTTTCTAGTTTCATACGCATATTCCAACCAACACGTACAACAGATGCCTTGCAAGACACTGATTAGATCCTTACCATGGAAGATGAATTAAACCAGTTTGTGAGGCTCAAAGTATAGAGATTAGTACCTCGACCCCTAGGTAAATCGATCGTGGGTACCAAATGGATCTTCAAGAACAAGAAGGATTCAAATGGAGTCGTACGCTACAAATCTCGTCTGGTGGCCAAAGGATACAACCAACAGGAGGGGATTGACTATGATGAAACCTTCGCTCCTGTTGCTCGCATAGAGGCTATTTGAGTTTTTCTAACTTATGCCGCCTTTAAAGATTTCAAAGTTTATCAAATAATCATCAAGACGGCCTTCCAAAATGGAATTCTTAAGGAAAAAGTGTATGTGTCCCAGGGAGAGGGGTTTGTTGACCCCAAGAGACCAAACGACATATACATCCTTGACAACGCTTTATACGGACTCAAACAAACTCCTCTAGCATGGTACGATGCCCTATCGGCTTATCTGGATCAAGAAGGGTACTTTAAAGGAAAAATTGACACCGCCTTGTTTACCAAGAAGATAGTAGATGACTACTTATTAGTCCAGATCTACGTAGATGATATTATCTTTGGCTCTACGAACCTGTCTTAAAGCTATGAGTTTTCCCAAAACCATGGCGAGCAATTTTGAAATGATCATGATGGGGGAGATGAATTTCTTCCTTGGATTGCAAGTCAAAAAAATTTCAAACGACATTTTCTTAAACCTGTCTAAATACACCAATGATTTATTAAGAAAATATAAAATGACCAAATAGCTCGTCCATGCCAACACCCATGTCTACAAAAACCAAGTTGTCTACTGATCTTGATGAAAAGACAGTTGAATTGAAAACCTATAGGGGTATGATTGGATCTCTACTGTATTTGACAGCTAGTAGACATGATATAATGTTTTTTAAGTGTCTGCATGCCAGCTTTCAAGCCAATCCTAAGGAATCACATCTCCTGGGTATCAAACGAATCTAGAAATACCTGAAGGGAACACCAGACCTTGGTTTATGGTACACGCGACTCAATATTCGAATTGCTTGCCTAATCCGAGTCAGACTATGCCGGGTGCATGATTGACAGAAAAAGAACTTCTTGTAGTGCGTACTTCTTGGGTGACCGACTTGTCTGCTGGAGTTCAAAGAAGCAAAATTGTTTGTCCACTTCTACAGCAGAATCTGAATTCGTCGTTGCTGCTAGCTGTTGTTCTCAAAGTATGTCGATGCGAATGCAACTCAAAGATTTTGGTCTGAAATATTTCAAAATTTCGTTATTGTGTGATTCCCAAAGTGCAATCGCCATCTTGTTCAAGCTCGTACATCATTCAAAAACCAAGCATATCGACATCAGGTATCACTTTCTGATAGATAATGTTGAAAAGGGACCGGTTGAATTACAATATGTTCACACTCATAATCAGCTTGCCGACATACTCACCAATCCGTTGGATGAATCTCGGTTCAACTACTTGGTGTCTAAGTTGGGAATATTGAATTTGAAAATATAATTCAACACAATACGGTCTTCTCCTTTCTATTTGTTCTTTACGAATTCTTTTAAACAATGTTACGCGTGGTTGTGTTACATGTGTAGGAATAAAGATGATCGTGGCTAGGGGGAGCGTCATCATTCGCAATTCTACATGAATACATTTATATGCAATTGTGTAGGGGAGAAAAACAAACCGACTTTAATGTCCTTTCTCGCTATTGGTGGAGGGGGAGTTTGATTTAATGTTGTTGTGTCTGTCATTAGTTACCCAAAGATAATAATATCAAAAATCAAAAATAAAAAACATTTTAAAATAAAAAAAGGGAAAAACAAAATTGGTAGAACACAATTGGGTTGAACCAAGATCCAGGTCGGACCTCCTATAAGAACACAATTGTCCGAATCCGCTCTATTCACCATTTCAAATTCAAACACAGACTACTCGTATTTTCTCAAGTCAAAAACTACATTTATTAACCATTTCGGTTGATTCTTTATTCCCCGCACTCGTAATCATCTTCTAGATCAAAAGGTAAAAGCATTTTTACTTGATTCCAAGACTTTAGTGGTCAAAATCGACTTATTCTTCATCTATTTTTGAAAAATCATACGTATGAACTGTTCTTGACTTAAAGACCAACTAAATGGTGTTGTTTGTGGTGTTCTATGTGTGGAAAAGTAGTTTTGGAACCTATCGAACCTCCGTAAGAAAGAATCGAACCCAAACAAACATCTAACCGTTGATTCATGTAAAGGGTTTTCGAGTCTTGCGTTGTTCTTGAAAAACAGAAGGTTTTGGCTCTTTAATCGATTTGAATGTTCTTATTTTTCTTTGATCAGTGTGAGATATTAACTTTCGACCAAAATGGAACAACCAGTTTGATGTTTGGCTTAGTTTTGCTCAAAAAATGGATTTGACGGTGAATGAAAATTGGATTTTCAATTTGTCCGACTTAGTACTTAAAATAATCTTGGTCCGACTTACATGGCAATCCTTGATCCGACATAGGTGAATTGGCAATTGATCCAACTTGGTTACTTGTTTTGATTTAACTCAAGTTAATGGTTGTTCGACTTAGTTTGAATGAACTCTGGTCCGACTTTATGTTCAAACACATTTGTGAGGGAATCTCATGCATGTCAAAAAACCCAGGAGCAACGGAAGCATGAAGTAAGAACATAAGGTTTCGAGTTTACAAAGCACATGCATGGTATTCTTTTAGTGAGATCTAGATACAAAGAATGATAGCAACGAGAAGAACAAAAGGAATCCAGAAATGAGACCATACCCTGGTGGTTGTGGTGTTTAAGATGCAATACTTGAACTCCAAGACGAGCTCCTCTATTAGTATCCACACCAAGCCTTTCGTGAATCACCTTTGATAAAGCTTGAGGTACACCACTTGCACTCACGTGAACAATGCCTCAAGAACAGCAGGAGAACTTCCTCCAATGACTAACACAAACTCAATGTTCCTAAGACAACTCCCAAAGTCTCTTTTGTGTGTAGGTTTGTGTATTTTTGGCAAAAGGTTCTCTCAAGCCTCAAGAGAGGGGTTCTTATAAGCTGGTAAGGAGTTCAAGTGGCACCAGGGTCGGCCAAAAAGGCTATCCCCCATTGGACCAACAAAAAGGTCCAATTAGTTTAAAGTGTCACTTTGACTTCTGCCTTCACGGGCTCTCACGACCCGTGAAGGAAGTCGTGAAGGCATCACCCCCACGATCCCTTGACCGGCCCATGAAGCCTCGTGAGGACCTTCACGTCACGACCTCTTCACGACCCGTGAGGGCCCGTGAAGGTCGACAGAAACCCTAATTAAACAAATTTAC
>JAUEJL010008703.1:0-10121 GCA_032274825.1 Drosophyllum lusitanicum | reverse complement strand
TTTAATTCCCATTTAATTAACCAATAGCTTATTTTCTTTAAATACTTAACATATATTATTAATTTAATTCTTTTAAATTAATTCACGTACCGAATGGAGCGCACAAATAGGCCCGATTTGAGGATGTTACACACATCCTCCAACTAAGTTCATAGCATTTGCTTAAATCTTCTATCAAACTTAACAGACAAATATGTACACAGTTTGACCAATCTGGGAAAAGAACACCATCCAACATAAGTAGTATGTACAATCGAGCTCATTGTATACACACATCTTCAAATGCGTCATTCGGTAATACCGTCTCCAACGTCCTACGTAAAAACAACACTTTTAGCTAACCGCCTCTGAACTGACTAGCCTCTTGTGCAACACTAAGCAATTGCATACACTTACCATATGCATTCTCATAAGTCCACTTCTGTTCTTTTCCCAAAACTACATCACCCCTGATTTGTAAATCCCACATAACGTATACGTCTTGGAGGGTTACAATGACTCTTCACCGGTAAGTGAAATGTGTGAGTTTTTTTACGTCATCTTTCTATAAGTGCAGTTATAAGACTGTGATCAAGTAATTTGTAACCACGGTCAAGCATAGCTCCAAACCCGGCTGCACATATGTGGTTCATCACCCTCTCCGGAATTGGGTGCCTCTTGATAGTTGACTGGACATGACATGTGGCGTGGGATGACCTTAAACCGGAGTGAAAGTTTTATAGAATAGTAATCAAGTTTAAAAAGTGATTCGTTATTTATCCCGTTTAGATGCCGGGTACTCAGATTCAAAAAACCGGGATTAAAAAAACCGGATACCATATTTCTGGGAAAACTCAAAAAAATATTCATCTGTCCATAGACACAAAATGGAGTGATAGCTTTCGTCTCGTCTCGCTATGGATTGTTGGTGTAGAACCAAGCTCACCAATTTACCTTCTGCGCCTTATCTTCACTTATTAGGTCAATATCATCAACTCTTTCTTTTCAGTTTCATCGATTCACGCTTAAATTTCGTAGCTGTATTTCTGTTAATTTCTTCAAAAACCCCTCCTCCATGTCCAATTTCAAGTGGGTTTTTACATCTTTTTTCTGTTTCCCCGTAAATAGAATTGAAGATACACGCCCACAAATGCACATTTTTCGTTTTTGTCCTACTAATTTGTACTATGTTCTTGCTGCTGTTGTGAAAGAAATTGAGCACTTCATTCGTGCTGGTGTGTATCGCAAGTTTGGATATTCAATTTGGTGATATCAAAGAACTAAAAGTTGTGTGAGCGTGTGGGTAACCTTAGGGCTATAGGAAACCACTTTATTCAAAAAAATTAAGATTTTTAGTAATGACATGTTATAAAACTAGAACTTGCTATCGCCAAAGATGTATTGAAGCTAAGAATTTGATGTTTCAGGTACCCTTTTATTCAGGGTTTAACCTTTATGACATTTTAGTCATTATATATAGTGAACTATTTCTGGTTTTCATTTGATGTATAGTAGTTTTAGTGCATTCCCATTTGATAGAATTGACCTCCTGCTCCTTGGAAATGTGACATCACAACCATTTTTACCCATTGTAAGTTGTAACCGGCACAAAAGGCGATGAGGCAACGGGTTTTCCTGGTTAGTAGATCAATTACATGAAATGGTAACAAAATAAAAGTTTGTTACACCAAATAGTAAAAGAAAGTAATCTATTACATACAAATACAAAAACGTAAAAGTTCGTTACAATATGTTCTAGGAAACAATAAACTCTTGTGCAAAAAGTTGCTGAAGTTTTTTTTAACTTCTCGTGTTCTTATTAGGTGGGAAGTATGGACGGCCATACTTTGAAAAGGTTCCAACAACCAAATTCTTTACAGTATGTTTTCCATAAAGCTTAATTATATTGTCATCATGCTTGTTACTCCATATGTCCTGTGAAAACTGTATGTTTGACTGTGCTTATAGTTTTATGTGTGCTTGACTATGAATCAAATGTCTATAATGTAATACTATAATGTCAAACCTAAGAAACCTGAGTGGATTACGATCAATAGAGTTAATAAACTCTAATAACGACAATAGGATATAACCTCGCCTTAAAAGCCTTAAAAAAGGAATTGTTGTGAATTTTCATGGGACAGAAGGAACACTTTGATTTAATGATTTATATTGAACCAGTTTTTTGTTTCTTATATTTGCTCCTCTAATTCACAGCAATTTCAAGCAGACACAAGGATTTATGCAAGCAAAAGCTCACCTAAAAAGTTGAGGAAAGGAAAAGAGACACAGAAAATTGTGAAGCCAGAATCTGCTGAAGGTTCACCTCTGGAAAATGAAGTTGCAAATGAAACTTGTCAAACTGATTCAACTAATAATAATTTGGAGTCGCCGGCTTCGATTGTTATTGCTTCTAGAAGTTCCGTTCTAAAGGCGTGCACTTTGACTTCTGGTTTCATAGCTTTTGTGGGCATAATAATTCGACAGGTGACATCTTGATTTGCAATTTTCTTTTCTTCTTCTTTTAGAAAAAATGATGCATGTAGAACACTTTAGTGTTTCCCTATACTTGCATAAAGATTATACCTTTTTCATACAAATAAGTTGGTGAGATGGGCTGGTTTGGTGATGGGTTAAAAAGGGCTGTGCCAGGCCAGGTTGACCCACAAACATCAATTTGTCCATTTTAAGTTTTTTATAATAAATAGTTAATGTGTTAACAAAAATATCTATTACAGTGGTATTTGACATCCCTGAATATATTTTGGGTGACTTTACCATGTTTGGCTATATCCATCTCGGTTGCCAAGAATGAACCTGTGCGGTCTGTTGGTTATGCATGTACTTGAGCTAATTTCATTTTTGTAGTGTTCTGCAGCATAAAAGTGATAAAAGTATAAACAATTTTCTTATTATGCATCCCTCAAACATAAATTGTTATAATTGTGCATACCCTGGTCTGAAATTTTGGATGTGCCAAAGTTGGCCGGTTGCCATTTCATTTCACAGCTCCTGTTTATTGGTGTGATTGTGGTTTTTTTTCCCATCCTATGGGACCCATGAAATATATAATAGATAATGGTTGAAAATAGTAGAAAACTACAAATAAATAGTACTCAAATAGTCAAATTCTTGTTACTAGATGTGACAAATTTCGACCCATTTCATAAGAATTAATGTAAGTGACCGGGTCAAATGAGTCGAATGGGTTGAAGACAGCCCAAAGTGTAATTTGATTACCTCCCGAATCACTAGATTAAAATTGTTATAAACTCATAATATGGTTTCTCTAGAATTTTTTAGTTACTGATTATAAAAAAGTTATAAAAAAGGCAAAAAGATCTGTGAGCTGACCCGACTGGACCTGGCTTATACTAAGAATACCCCCTTGCAACCCAACCCACGCATGTTGCAAAATCTACTTGTTAGTTTGTGAAAACTTCAGAAATTATACAATATCTTCTTGTTGTTTGCAGGGTTCTCACTTGGCATTTTCACAGGGATGGCCTATACCTGATTGCTCTTCTGAAATATCATGTAAAGCTTCCAATCTAAACTACATGTTCAAATTGTAGAATTGCAGTATATAAGAATGCAAACTGATTAAATAAACAGAGTATATAAGAATGTAAACTAGAGTATATAAGAATACAAACTGATTAAATTAAACAGAGTATATAAGAATACAAACTGGTTAAATAAATTGTAATTTTCTGCTTACAGTTAATTTTGAGACATGGCATCTGCAATTGATAGTGGGATTAGTTGTACTCATATCGTCTTCTCGGTTGTTACTACTAAAGACATGGTCTGATTTTGCCGAGTCTAGTGAGGCGTCCAATCAACAGGTTCTATGTAAACCCTAACTCTGAATGATTAGAGGCAGCAAACTGGGCGGGTTGGGTAATGGGTCGAAATGGAGTTATTTTTGTTCTGGTTCAAACAGGTCCAGTTAACCAAACCGCTTAATGAGACAAAATGGAGTTAGTTTTTTAAATAGGTCTTGTTGATCCAAAACACAGTATGGGCCAAAATGGAGTACTTTTATACAGTGTGACCCAAAGCAGTATAAATTTTATATCAGTAATTAGTGTGAAAACTGAAAAGTTACATTGTTTCAATAGTAATCTAAATTTGTGAATACAACGATTTTGAAGGCTTTAAGCTTTAAAATCCACATTTGGATGACTATCAACTTGTTTGAACCGTTTCTTTTTAAACTAGTTCTTTTCTATTAAGCCGTTTGACCCTTTTGAGATAAAAACATAAACTGACTCGATCATTCATAAATAAATGGGTTGAAATTTTCACCTCTGCAAAATGACGGTTGTCTTTATATTTATTGATTTTGTCATATATTTGTGCAGGTCTTAACATCACTGGAGCCACTGGATTATGCATTTGTGGCATTTCTTCCTGGCATTAGTGAGGTTAGAGCAGAGAAACTTGGATGTTATACATCTACATCATTACATGGTTTACCTCCATTTACCATGTTGTGGGTCCCATCTCAGTTCTGTAAGCGGGATCCACAGTTTCATCTTCAGTTATACTAGCACCATGTACAATAAAGTAATAATTTTGAAACTAAAATCTTTTCGTTTGTGTCTTTCAAATCTTAGGAACTCCTATTCCGTGGCGCATTGCTACCACTTTGTGGAATCAACTTGATAAGTGCTACGGCGGTTGCTGCCTTATTTGGGGTTTTGCATTTGGGTAGTGGTCGAAAGTTCTCCTTTGCAATCTGGTATACACTCACCTTTCTGATAGCATTCTTATAATCATTTTTGTATTGAATATATATAAAATAAAATAAATTAGTTGGCGGGTCAACCTGATCCTATCTTTTTTAAAATTAAAGAATAGTTGTAACAAATTTGCTATACATGACCATAATGGTTGATACATTTAACTTTGTATCTTCGTATTTCATTTTAAGACTTGATGCATTTTGTTTGTATTTCGTGACTGCTGATTGCAGGGCCACATTTGTTGGGCTTGCTTATGGTTATGCAACGATCTTATCTTCTAGCCTTTTCGTGCCCATGGCTTCTCATGGAATTAACAATCTAATAGGAGGCGCTATATGGCGTGTTACACACACGAGCTATAAAAATTAGAGGTACAATCCCCATGAATGCAGGAAAATTCACAAATTACAACATTATTTGTCCATTTCTTTTAGATTTTTCCGAAGGACCAACTGTAAGACGATGCAGTGTACTACTCGCCTTGTACCGAACTATGAAATGCACTTTCTTTAGCCATTTAATAATCATAGGTATCATTTCTTGCCAAAATATGCAATTTATAACTGTTCAATGCAACATACTTGCCTTTTGTTTTTACCATTTAATTCAACATAATTTATCTGTTTACCATTTATGGAACAAAGTGAGTAGTACATTTTATTTTCTTGTAGCTTTCACTTTTTGATAAATGCCTTTTTCATTGTCTACTAGGGGTATGCAATGGTCCAAATCGGACCAAAATTGAAATTTTGAAAATTTTAGAATGAGAAGCAGACGTTATAATACTGGTTTGGTGTTGGTTCGGTCCCAAACCAGACTCGACTTCTCGGCTAGTGATCTAAGCCTGTTTTTTACCTGAACTGGTCCCGTTCCAGTATGGTGGGTTTCAGTTCATTTTGCTGGTTTCAACCTTATGGACTGAGTTTTGCACACCCCTAGCTCTTACTAATGAACTTTGATCCACTCTTTGATAAGGGTCTGTTTTCATGACATTGGTTTTCTTTTCATTTTGCAAACAGACAGGATTTCGAACCTCTATGAATTTACACCACTTTATTTGCTGTAGTGTTGAGGCTCAATGGAATGGATATTTCTATGGTCAAGAACACAGGAGGAGATTTGTGCAACAAGCTGCAGGCTTTCTAAAATCATTTATATAAAAGGTACACGCTTGGCGTTTTGATCGATAGATTGCTGGAATTCGGTACAAAACAAGTGGTTTGCATTTCGGGACAAATCTCATACTTTCATGAGGATAATGGTTTGTCTTTACATGACATTGAATATGAACTCAATGCATGTGGGGTTGTACCAAACGTTTTCAATTAGTTGTACCAAACCACGAGCAGTTCATATTAGCCATTTTTTATATCAATTAGCTTGTTCCTGAGGTGCCAATTAGGGCTGGTCCATGGATTTTGGAGGCCCAATAAATAATGGGCCTCCTAAATACAGTTTTTTGTAAAAAAATCTTCTAATCTAAATAAAAGACTAACCTTCATCAATTTAATTGGAAGAACTTGACCATTCATTTAATCAAAATTAAAAATCTAATTTTGACTTTAAATAGTCAAAATTAAAAACTCAATTTTAAATTTTAATTTCTAATAGGATATAAGATAGTTAGTAAAAAAAATATTATTTAAATTTTAAATTAACGTAACATATTTGTTTAGACAATATGTTTACATTATTGACGTTTTATATTACAAATCAATTTTCCAAACTTAGTTTTGATTTTAAATTCAATTTTAATTTTAAATCAATCTAATTTGTATTAGAATGTTTATCTACTACATTAATTTTAAAATAAATATTCAAGTTTCTTATTATTATTATTATCTGTCTATGGTTATTATATAATACAAAGGAGATGATTAATACACAACATTTTTTTGTCACACACAACAATAATGATTTTTTTACCCTCATAAACCCACTAACTATTTTTCTCAACATGTTTTAGGGTATTGTGGTTCAAACATACATTTTTTGTTGTATATGACAAAAAAATGTTATGTATAAATCACTTCTATAAATACAAACCTTATCGTAATTAAATTTTACGTTATTCCTAAAGTTATTATTAATTTTATTATGTCAAGTGACTTAAATATAAAATTCTTTTATATTGTGCTTTTCTTTTGTCAATACATTATAATTATATAATTAAATAAACGAATATAAAATAATACTTTTATAATTATCCGTGTGTTAAACTATGAATAATAATATAAGCAAAATTCATTAATATATTACTATACTTGTTATAATTGGATTGTGAGAAGGGCAGTAGGTTAACGGGGTATGTGGGGTTGGTCGCCCCTGGTGTCGGTGATACATTGTAATCACAATGCATGCAATTTGCTCTGATCAAAATGTTTGTAAATCACTGCACAGGTTTCAGGAAACACATTCATATCCCGTGGATTTCACCATCCTTGGTTCCTGTGTGGATTCTTATTAAAAATGTTTGTATTAAAACTTGTTTCAAAATACAACCAACTTTAGCTAAGCTATCATTATATCCAACAAACTGTTTTTTTTAATTAATACAACAAACTTACTTATTCCTCCCATTCTATACAATTTGTAACCTGCTTAGCAGGTCATAGGTTACAAGTTACTTTATATTTTTTTCCTATTTTTTTTTATTATTATGTTCATCCTCTTTGTTTTTCCCATCCAAGAAGATTCAAACCTCATTTAAATCTAGAATGTGTTAAAAGAGATTAGCAAATCCAACCAAACATGTTAAAGACTAATATGAACAAGAATCACATATGAACAATGAAAACTTAAAAATCAGAATCAATTATGTTAAAGATCTAAACCAATATGAAGATATGAATCGATTTCAAATCATGAAACCCTAAATCAAGAACTTGCATATCAAAATCAAAACCCAAAACACAAATATGGAACTCTATTACATATGAATCGATTTTGAAGCAAATGAATGATGAAAACCCTAAATCAAAATCGTAATAAAAAACTCCGGAACCTGCTTCATCGAACAATGGTGGTTTGAAGTTGGCGACGACAATGGTGGTTTGAAGGCGGCGACGGTTGTTCGCTTCAAATCTTCACACCCCGAGCCTGCTTCATCGAACCTCCGACAGTTGGGTTCTTGAAGGCGGTGGTCGGAAACACACAAATTGCACCTACACTGCACCGAGCCTGCATAGAAGGGTTTAGATCTTGAAGGAGGTGGTCGGAAATACACACAAATCGCAGGGTTTAGATGTTGAAGGCGGCGGAGATGTGGTGGTTTGGGGGTTAGATCTTGAAGGCGGTGGCTGAGATGTATCTGAGATGTGGTTTTGGGGTTAGATCTAGGGTTTTATGGTTCCACCCAAATCAAATATGCGAGCTCTAAACCCACATCTTCATGTTTTGAAGAATAAAAAAAATCATGTTAACATGTTGATAACCGGTTTAGAAGGTAAAATTGTATAAAATGGGAGAAATAAGTAGGTTCGTTGTATTAATTAAAAAAAAAAGTTCGTTGTATGCAATGGTAGCTTAGCTAAAATTGGTTGTATTTGGTACAGTTTGCTCTAAATTAAAGTTGGTTCTATTATAATTAATCTCACCCGTCTCATCTTTAACAATTTACTCTCTCTTAATTTACTTTAAATTTTCATCCATTTATAATATACTCTATTACTAATGTTTTTCATACCGACACAATTTTTCACCCATATAAACATAATTTCAGATATCATATTTTTTTTCTTTTATTTCATAACTAGAGAACTTTTTTCTTTTTTAATATTTTTTATAATTTATTTTTAAAATTAAATAAAAGAGTTGACGAACATAAAAGAAATGGAAAACAGACATGTTGAACAACTTTTTCGTAACATTAAATCGTTCGAATAAAATACCATCGCATTTTCGAAAATGTCATGTTGCAAAATAGAAACTATTCGCTGTTATTGCGTTACGCGCGTATGATGCTAGTTAATTTTAAAAGTGGTGACTTGGGCAGGAGAAAACTAAAGAAATAATTTGAAGGCCCATGTAAAAATTGGTCTCGAATAATTTGAAGGCTCATAAAAAAGAATTTCTAAATAAACAAATTTAGGGTGTGTTGGTGATAGAATTGAAGCTGCTGCCGGATATTATATTAAAAAAAAGTGTTTGATAAAGGGTATAAAGCTGAAAATTATAAAATCACTTAGAGCAAGCATATAGCCAATCCCGAATGCAATCGGGTTGCTTTGGGTTCGGCGGGTACCTTCGGGTACACCGTTACGGCCCTTTCAGGTTCCTCCCTTCCTCCGCCATTTCAGGTTGGCAATCCGACTGAAACCGAAGCTTTCTTCTTTTTTTTTGTTTTGTAGAGAGAGTAAGGAGAGAGAAAATATTTTGATTGATTTGGTATGAGTGCAACATGGATTTTGGGTTAATTTGAGTTGGGAAGAAAAAAAAAGTTAATATGACAGCTGATGTGGTATTTAGGTTAATTTGGGTTCACAAATGCTATACTCGTGGCCTTAGAAAGTACATATGAATAACCAAACAAGTTATGCATGGATGGTGATTTTTACGTAACAAAATTGTTTATACAACAATAACTTAATATATGATTAACTAATACCATGTGCTATTAACTTTTTGTATTTGTCGTATATAAACACATTCTTTTGTGTACAAATCAACTTTTTTTATGAAGACTAGGGCCTAGGGGTAACATGGTAATTGTGGTTATCTCAATCTTAATCTTATCCATAAATACTTGAAAGGGACTAATCGATTATCTTATAAGGGATTATGATTGTATTTTCAATAATTTCTTTAAAAATTTAAAACTTGAACAATTTTTAAAGAAACTTGATCGTTACTATAAAATTTGATTACTTTCATGTGATAGACATCAATGACTTAAATATAATTTTCAAATTTTTAATAATATTTGTAGCAAAATTATTGTTTTGCGGTACAAAATTGATGGTGAGAGGCAGATAAAAAAAACTTCTGGTCGAGTTTGTTGAATCACATAATCTCTATGTAAATAATAAATGTAGCAATTCATTATATAGTTGGGATAAATATATATAATAAATTATATATATATAGGGGAATGTTCATTTGAGAATCATTTTTATTGCGAGAACCGCGAGAACCAATCTTAGGCGTTTATTTTGGATAATGGAATTCATGGATGAAGAACATGGGGGGATTGAGTGTGGCAAAGTGCATGTAAGGAATTAATGGGTGGACAATCCAATTGAAGGAGGGGGAATTGAACGGCTAAGATTGGTTCTCGCGATTATCGCAATAAAAATGATTCTCAAATGAACCTTCCCCTATATATATATAGGGGAAGGTTCATTTGAGAACCATTTTTATTTCGAGAACCGCGAGAACCAATCTTAGACGTTC
>JAUEJL010008692.1:0-10121 GCA_032274825.1 Drosophyllum lusitanicum | reverse complement strand
AAAGTAAGCTTTATTTGTTCAACAATGGAGTTCTTCACTCCAACATGAGTTCCAGCAGCAAACACAACACACAACTAACTCCAATCATGCTTATAATTCACAAGAAACATATACTAACCTTCCTTTGATTCTACAACTTCAAATTCTTCAATCTTCTTTTTTCCAAGAGCTTACGAGAGAGAGAGAGAGAGAGAGAGTATGCGTTTGTGTGTGTTTCTTTTAGTTGACTTTCTTTTCAACTTCTTGAACATACATATTCTTATTTAAAAGGCAACACCGTCTTCATTCTTCAAAATATTCACAAACACCCCTCTTAATTATTTTTAACTAATTCTTTTCAAAATGTATTTATATATTTCATTAACTTATAATATAATTAACTTTCTCAATTTCATTAACCATATTTAACTAACTTCAAATATACATACATATACAACTAGAATATTTACATATTCTATTAACCTACATACGTGTACTTATTAATTACAACTAGGCCCAATTGAGGATGTTACGGTTAACTTTTAAAAAAATCAAAATAATTAATGAAAGTAGCCCTTGTGTGTGTGTATATATATATATTCCCTTTCTTCCATATCATTCCACACTTTAAAAAATTTCACCCCAAAAATTATCTAATTCTTACTATTTCATCCTAAAAATTATCTACTCTTTACTCTTCTATCAACATTTCAAAAATTATCATAGATTCAAATTTCACCACATCTACATCTCGTCACAACCGAGTTAGAAATTCAGGTTCAACCCTGTAACAAGACACGTCCTCTGGTTTCCAATCCGATTTTTAACAATTTACTCAACAAGGTTATATCCCGCAAAAATACACGTCCTCCGGCTTTCAAGGAGTTGCCTAACAATGTTACATCCCTCAACAATTTATGTAAGAAGAATGCTATAGCAATGTTTTGGCGAGATAAAAAAAGAATTAGTGTATGGATGAGATGAATGAAATGTATTTTATTATTATTAATGAAAAATTTATTTTATCATTGTTATATTTTTATTTTTATACAATTTATAAATATTTTATTTTGTTTAATAGGTAAATGTAAAATAAAATAAATTAAAAAAAGTGAGAAAAAAATTAGATAAGACTGTACTAGGATTTAAGGTAAGAGAGAGAAATGAGATGAAAAAGTGATCAGAGGTAAAGTATGAGATATACAGATGGTTTAAGTAGATTTTTTTAAATAACTCTTAAATCTATTGTAATTTATTAACGATGAGACTCGATCCTGTAACCTTTAAGTAGATGACCGTTGAAAGGCATGGGTTACTTTCTTTACTAACCCCGTACATTCTCTGTTATTGGCCTACATTTTCTATAAACAAAAGCTTCTCTTTTATTCTTCTGCTTTATCTAAAATATAAACCACCCCTTTTCGGTTTTCAACTTTGCCACTAGTAGTAGTCTACTACTGCTGCACAGGACACACTTCGATTTTAAACCCTCCGATTTTCTAAAAATGGCCGAGGACAATCCCACCGCCACCAAACTGGTTGCGGCGGCCGAAGAAATCTCACCACCACCGCCGTCGCAACCGGTGTCTGCAATCGAGAAAGAAACCCCACTCTCACTACCCCTTATTTTGACAAGTAACGAAACCGCCGTCTCACCACCGCCGCCACCATCCTCGGCCACCTTAGGCGAGGTAACAGAGCAACCGGAAAAACCCATAAAGAAGATCCCTGAATCCATGGTTTCTTTTAAGGAAGAAAGCAATAGAGTCAGAGATCTGTCAGATTTGGAAAGAGTATCACTTGTTGAGTTCAAACAGCTAGTTCAAGATGCAATCACCAACAAAGATTTCTACTTTTCACCAAATTCAGAAGAACCCACTTCAGAAAACAAATCAAATCATGACGAGATCTCAATTTGGGGGATTCCTCTTCTCAAAGATGAAAGAACCGACGTGATTTTGCTAAAGTTCTTGAGAGCTAGAGATTTTAAAGTCAAAGATTCTTTCACAATGCTCAAGAACACACTCCGGTGGAGAAAAGCATTTAGCATTGATGATTTAGTTGATGAAAACCTTGGAGATGATCTTGAAAAAGTTGTGTTTATGCATGGTTATGATAAAGAAGGACACCCAGTTTGCTATAATGTCTATGGCGAGTTTCAGAACAAAGAACTTTATCAAAAAACGTTTTCGGATGAAGAAAAGAGAACTAGGTTTTTGAAATGGAGGATTCAATTTCTCGAGAGGAGTATAAGGAAATTGGATTTTAGGCCTGGTGGGATAAATACTATTTTTCAGGTTAGTGATTTGAAGAACTCACCAGGGCCGGGGAAGAGGGAGCTCCGGCTGGCCACCAAGCAAGCTTTGCAGCTGCTGCAGGATAATTACCCTGAATTCGTAGCAAAGCAGGTGATTTTATATGTTTTAAGATACTAATTGCTGTTTTTAGTTGGTTGTTGATCTATATTCTATGATATGCTTGTTTACTCTAAAATAAAATAGAAAAAAGTCCAAATCTTGTAACATTAGTTAAAAAATGTCTCATTTAATTACAACTCTTGTGTTAGATATTTAGAATTTGGTGCTTTCATCAATGTTTTAAGAGAGTAATTGTTGTTTAGGATTAGTAAATTAATCCTAATTTCACAATACTTTCGGACATTAATCGTATTCGAAATGATTTTGAGATGTGGAATCAACTCCACTTATGAATAGAAAATGACATCTTTAATGATATTCTGACTTTAGGTAAGTGGATTTATTGATGGTCCACAAGTCTTTTAATAGAATCCCATCTCCATAGCTTTTGAAATTTGTATTACTTGAAGCATCATACAAAGTTATAAAAAATTAATCAAATTCCATTAATTGTTGGCTTGTAATAGTAATTCTTTCGGGGTTTCCTTTTGAAGGTTTTCATCAATGTTCCCTGGTGGTATTTGGCTTTCTATGGAATGATGAGTCCGTTCATGACTCAAAGGACTAAGAGCAAGTTTGTGTTTGCCAGCCCGGCTAGAACTGCTGAAACCCTTTTCAAGTACGTTTTTTTGAATTTTATAGAAAATTTTGTTTCAAGTTTGTAAATCTCATTTTATTTATCTCTGGTTTCGGGTTTAATTTGAATTTTAATTCCTTTCAAACTGATCTTTCACATAGGTATGTGAGTCCAGAACATGTCCCAATTCAGTATGGTGGGCTGAGTGTAGATTATTGTGATTGCAATCCAGAATTTACGATTGATGATCCAGCTGCAGTTGTTACTGTCAAACCAGCCACCAAACAAACTGTGGAGATTATTGTAAATGAGGTATAATTATGTTCAAGCTCTGTTTGGGTCAAAGTATGTTTTATCCTCTTATTGTGACATGGCTTATAAGCTAGACTCTTATCCTCTTTTGCCTTGAGAAATTCATAAGTTGACAATTTCACAAACAAATTCAATAAAGGATAAAAATTGAATATTATTCAGTGACCTCCGTATGTTTCACCTTACAAAGACATTAGTGTTTGTGAAATCCATGGTTATAGTTGTATATTTATTCTTGTTGTAAAGGTTATTTCTACAGAATACATTACATGATAGGATTTGGAAAGAACTTTAAATTGAACCCTTCTATTCTTTGAGATTTAGTGCTAGAAAACTCCACTATTGTTGCTTAATTATCTCCAGTGAATTGTGTTATCTAATCATATTTCATTACCTTTTGGATTACACGTCACGACATTGTATCTGTAGAGGGTGTTTGGGATTGCTTTTGAAAACTTTTTTTCGGATTACTATGTTTTTTTAGATCTCATATAATCAGATTTGTGTGAGTGGATTAAAATGATTTTCTTATATTTTTTAGATTGAGATATGAGTTTTAAAACGCAATCCCAACACCCCCTTAATCTATATGGCAAGTTACTAAAAGTACACATACACACCGGACTTCCTGATCACAAAAGCAAGAAATATACATAAATTTTTTGTAATCTTAAGTACTTCTGCTAAAAAAGTAAATATACCTAAATGTTATAGTTGTAAAATTCATGTTTATAATTGTATATTGATTCTTGGTGTAAATTATTTTGGTTATTTCTATGGAATACGTGACATGACAGGATTTGAGAACTTTAAATTGGACTCTTCAATTCTTTGAGATCTAGAGCAGAAAACTCCACTAAACTTTGCCTAATTATCCCCAATGAATTGTATTATCTATTCATTTTTCATTATCTTTTGTACATGTCTCAACATTGTATCTGTAGAGGGTGTTTGGGACTGTGTTTGAAAACTTTTTCTACAGTTATTTCTTTTTTGAAAGGCAAATTTTTTTTATAGGGTTTACTATGTTTTCAAATCGCATATAATCAGTTTTGAGTGAGTGGATGAAAATGATTATCATATATTTTTTAGAGTGAAATATCAGTTTTAAAACGCAATCTCCAACACCCCCTTAATCTATATGGCATATTACTATAAGTAGAGAGACACACACAGGACTTCCTGATCACAAAAGCAAGAAATATACATAAATTTTGCGAAATTTTAGTACTTCTGCTAAACAGGTAGATACTACACACTTAAATGATATGGAATTTGTTGCAAATATCATAGAAATGCATTACCATAGCTAAGTAAAATTGCAAACTTTTTATTGCAGAAATGCACGTTCGTGTGGGAACTACGAGTAGTTGGCTGGGAAGTGAGCTACAGTGCCGAATATGTGCCCAGTAATGAAGGTAACTACACAATTAACATACAAAAACCAAAGAAGATATCTCCAACTGATGAACCAGTCATAAGCCACAGTTACAGAATCAATGAGCTTGGTAAGTTACTTCTCACCATTGACAACCCGACGTCAAAGAAGAAAACTTTGCTTTACAGGTTCAAAGTTGATCCTCTTTCTGAATGAAGAACATCTGCTCTTTCCATACTTGATACTTGTGATGGGTTTGTTTGTGTTTGCTAGATTTTAAATACCGATCTTTTTCCCCCCTCTCTTGTCGATTACCCTTTTTGCTCCTTGTTATACCAAACTTTTGTAAGGCTTCCTTCTTTTCTGGGCTGGAAAGCTGTATATCTTATGGTTGTTTGATATGGATTTGGTTTCAGAGTGTTGTACATCTGGATAAGAATTTGGTTTCATATGATGTGGTTCTTGTTTTAGGTATAATGGTAACCGTCACCAATTTTGTTAATTTTTTCATGTAGAAAACAATACGCATCAATTAGTTATGCAACAATCTGTAATTGTGGTATGATCATAGTTTCAGGAAGAACATCATAACTTTCATATCTTGAGGAGTTAGTTTGTGTCATTTCTTTAAGGGGTTGTTTGTTTATTGCTGAATGTTGAATCGTTCGGCATTCAGTATGTTTAATTGCCGCCTTTAAATGAAAATTATGCTGAATGCATTCCACATTAATATACATTTTGAATCATTAAGCAACAATTATTTTATTTTAATAGACTTTCTTTCACACGTCTTGTTAAAAATCATATGTTATAATATTATAATATAATAAATCACAATTAAGGCTTAAAATGGTAATTGTATCGTTCAGAATCTTTATCAAACAACATGTTACATTTAGATACAGTTTCATACAAAGCCTTTGAATTATTCAGGCCATAGAGTCCTTCAGTGTTTAATTAGTCCTTCAATGTTTAATTAGTCTGTTCAACAGACAGCCCCTAGGTATTTTTTTTATAAGTTATGATATGGTAAACGTAAATCTTGCATAACAAATTAACAAGTCCCATGTCTTTTAATTTTAGGTTAACCAAAACAAAACCAAACCAATCATATGATACATTTCTCAAACAATCATTTAATTTACAAGAGACATTAATTTGAATCAAATCTAGGTTTATACAATGGAGGATCTTCTCCAAGCAATAGAGATCTTAAAATAGCTTCACATACATCACTGTCATACACCAGCAGATGCCCACCATCAGTGACTTCATGGTACTTGATCCATGGCAACCTTGTTGAAATGTACCTTTGTAGTTCCACTGGCACAACTTTGTCTTCATAACCTTGCCAAATGTGGAGCCGGCATTGACTTTGACCAAACGGGTTGTTTAGACTCAATGGGTCAAAATCCCATTTCCCAAATGCGACGATGAAATCCTTACGAAGACTATGGAATATCGGTTCGTCTTTTAGTCTGCTCTGTTGTAGTTCAAGAATGTCATTTTGTCAATTAACATTAGAGGTGTTTGGATTTACGTTTTGAAAAGTGATTATATGATGTGGAGTAATCAAAATAACATAATCGGTCAGTAGAAAATAGTGTTTGATTGAAATTCTCTGCTGTTTGGAGTTGAAATAACTAGATAACGGGACACATGCGATAAATAATGAATAATTGTGAAAAAGTATAAAAAATTTATGAACTAATAATAGATGTCTATAGCTTAAACAAAATAATCAATTTTTCTGCAGATGGTATGATACTGTCATATATCATAAAAAACCAAATAGTTGACCCCCAATTAATGAGCTAATCAGAAGCTGAATCTTTTAGAAATTAAAAGACAAGCCAAAGATTACCTTACTAAGCAACTGATATCCAGGAGTGTTTTTCAGTACTTCCAAGTCTTTATTGCTGAAGAATTTCGGGTTTCTATCAAGAACAGAAGACGAAGGGAACATTTTCTGTGTCAACCACCAGTGTAGCAACCCAGGGGTGTGGCGGCAAATCCACACCCCCAACCTGGAAAGGTTTTTCCGATAATCATCTTGTATGAGATTATGAGGAAGTGATGGCCATCTATAGTTTATGAATGGAACTACTAGAGCTACTCCTGCTAGCCTGTATTAAAAACACACCATTTCGGTTCTTTTAGTCCTTTGCTCAAAAAAAAGTTCTCTTAGTCCCATAACATAACTAGGTTATACTCGTGTCAAATTGGACGGGTCAGAAAAGATCATTTTGGTACTAGTTGAAACGGGTCGGGATGTTGATCCGAAACACATTTTGCCCAAAAAGTTACTTTTTCCTTTCTTTTGTGTGAAATGGCATGTCAAATATGATTAGAAAATTGTAATATACCATTAATCTTTTTTTTGTGTGAATAAAATGATATAAGAAATTTTATGCAAAATGCAATACTTCAGATGATATTCCACCAGATAATTTTCCACCTATTTGATATTGTTTCACCCGTTTGACCCGTTTCATTGTTGGCTAATGTCTTTGATGTAAAAAGTATGAACCACTGATATAAAAGATAACCCTAATCGAACCCATATGTAAGTAAATGGGTCGAATTTGACACCTCTTATCATTAGTAACCAGTAAAATGGAAAGATTGTATTTTTATGCCTCTGGGGTATGTTCTTGACACAACTCCATGTGGGATATGATCCTATTGAGACGCCAATGAGATAAAATTTCGATCCAAGCTGCAACTGGTCCGCAAGTTCTTGAATATCTGATGCTTCACTCTTTAGTGACCGCTTTGGATATGGATCGCTTTCTCCATATCCAGCTCTATCGAATTGTACAAGATAAATCCCCAATTCATCCATTAGCTTCTGAAAAAATTACAAATATTTGCAACATTAATCATCATATCTAATGTTAGGATCTGAGTTTTGAATCTTGAACTCGCAATTTAAATGGGTTTTGTAAAATCTTGGAAAATTAACATCTCGTGTATGAACTAACTGATGCAAGAAATGCAAGAAATGCAATAAAGCACACAGATCCATATAAGAAACATATGAATAGATTAAGGGTTTATGTGTATATACTTGGGAAGCCATAAAGTTCATCTCTTTGTTGCTGGCAAATCCATGAACAATAATGATTCTGTAATTCGATTGGTTCTTGGGGACTCCTCTTTCTTTGTAAGCCAGATAACGTCCATCACTGAGTTTGATTCTACCTGAAGATGATAATGATGATGTTGATGTTGATGATGATAATGATGATGATGATTTAGGATCAACATCATGCGATGATGCAGATGATGAATCACACTCCGAAGGTGGTGCTGGTCTTGTTGGCTGATCAGCTATCTTCAAACAACTCATTCCAAGACAACCCATCATCAATCCCATCACTCTCCTCAACACCATTTCTGTAAAAAGATTGGAACTTTATAAAGTACCCAGATGTCAATATCCATTGAAATAAAGAATACAAAGAGTAAATTTCAAGAAAACCCCCCCAAGAATTTTGATTTTAGGGTTTACCTCAAAGAAACAAGCTTCAAATTGGGTTGTAGAGTGACGCCTCAAGCGATCAAATTTACACACACAGGAGGGATGAAAAAAATAAAATAAATAAATAAACACAAACACAAACACAAAGCGGATCTCTCTATATCTATATCTATATCTATATGTATGAGTAATATATGTGTATGGTGATAATTTTGTGTTAAAGTTATCAGTTTTGTTGTTTCGTGGGTTAAATTCCAAAGCGTCAACAGCCAGCGAATAGCAAATAATGGTGGCATATTCTATTGGAGAGTAGCGGATATTCAAATTTCAAGTAATCTTTGCTTTAAATTTGGTTCTTAATTTAAATCCACTTGTATAAGCAACTCATGAAGAAGCATTTTTCTGACATGGTTGGAAACGGAATATTTTAAAGTCGAATTTCAAAAAATAAATAAATAAAATTCATGGTTATTGTTAAATGTAAAAAAAGCTATATATATTATTGTTGATTACGTTAATATGTATGGTTGATGTTACGTGATTTATGTTGTAATAATTTTATTGGGAAATGATATATGTTTTACACAACATTTAACTTATGACGTATCACTTAAACTATTAAAACATTCAAATGACTAAAACACTATCATTTAATTGGTATTTGTGCGCGCAAAAGTAACTAGATTTGGTATTGTTAACATCATGTATCATATTCTAGGGGTATGCATTTTACACTATTAATTTTTGTAATTTGTCTTTTTTTGTCATTTTATACAATTAAGCTTCAGCTATCAGTTAATTTGTCGAACACATATATAACTAAAATAAACAGCTTCTAGCTTCAACTACCAGCTTTCAGCTATTTTCGTCAAACACACCCGTCATGTCGCCAACTAATGACATGCTGGTTTTTTATTCGGTTTTTTCCTTAAAAAATTGTATTATAGTAGTTAATTTAATATAGGTGCAAGTACAAAAGTTCAATGAAATAAGCAGCTTTAAACTCTTTGCTTACCATTTTGAGCTACTTTTTTAATAACATAACTACTTTTGCAATCTTTTTATAAAATATTGATTTTAGCTATACCATTCGAGCTATCTATTTAATAACATAAATTAGTCATACACAACAATCATGACTCTTATGCCCTTATCAATCATCTTTTATTCTCATTCACAAATTCAAAGGTACAAAAATCCAAACAATCACTTTTTGTTGTGTATGACTAATTTGTCTCGTGTACAAATCACTTCTCTTATGTTAATGGAACCCCTTTGAAACCTCTTATACAAATTAAAAATGTTCTTGTCTTTGAAAAATCAAATGAACAATATAATGTGCCTCGAGGATAAGATCGACCACATGAAATAGTAAGGGTGCGTTTGGTACAGAGAATGGAATTATAGAAAAATGATAGTAGAGAATATAATTGCAGAGAAATTGATTTAGTCTAGAGAATGGGAATTGACTCTTCGGTTTGGTATCACAGAGATTTCAGTAGAGAAATATAACAGAGAATTATTTATCTTGTTTGGTACAACGAAAATTTAATAGAGAAATCTTCCAATGTTATCATTTTTTTAACAATCCAAAAAATTAATTAGTACTAAATAGTTATGTCTCAAATTACATTCTACATCTCCAACTTTCTAATACTAACTAAAAGTACAACTCATGGTGCATAACTTACAATTAAACAAAGCACACAACCTATATTACATTATGATTATGATGCCCCATACTCATCTGATTACTGTTGTTGCACGTCACTCTTTTCCCATAATTAACCAAAGCACTTTCGTAATTAACCAAAGCACATAATTAACCAAGCCAACAAAATGGGGGTTTAACACATTATTCAAAGCCAACCAAAATTGAAACCAAATTCTCAGAAATAGATATCTTCTATCAATTTCAAGGAAAACAATTTCAAAGAAAACAATCTCATATTCAACAACCGAGATTCAAACCAA
>JAUEJL010008681.1:0-10123 GCA_032274825.1 Drosophyllum lusitanicum | reverse complement strand
TCAACCATCCGACTTTCTATTTAACCAACTTAATTTCCAGATCTTTAAACTTGTTAGTTTTACTTTCAAAACACTTTCAGACCTCATATAACATCCATACAAACTTTATAAACTCTTCAAATCCAAACAAGAACACCAAACATGCAAAACCCACTTTCAAAGTAAGCTTTGAATGTTCTTCATGGTGTTCTTCACTTGGGTTTGAATTTCCAGCCTCAACACAACATATAGCTATTACGAATCATGTTTAAACTTCATGAGAAACATCATTCTTACCTTTGGTTGTTTCAACAACACCAAATCTTCCAACTCTTAACTTTCAAAAATCTCCCGAGAGAGAAAGTGTGTGTTTGTGTGTGTATTTGCTATATCACTTTGACTATTTCTAGTCAAATTGAACACATACATATATATTTATATTCTTATCCATATCCAGAGGCAACCGCCTCTGAATTTCTTCTTTTCTTTTCTCTTTTATTTCTTTTAATTACTTTTCTTAATATAAATACATATATAGATATATTTACTTGATTAACTTAATACACACATTATTATATGTACATACACCTTTTCACTTAAACACATTTCAGTTATTCAACTAATACACAAATATACAACTTGGACTATTCACATAATTTACTAGCTTACGTGCTTTTACAACGATTTACAACTAGGCCCAAATCAAGGATGTTACAAATAGGCCCGTACCTCATCAGCAGTGATGCTAGTACACGTGTATCAGTGGGCATATAACAACACTACACCCCAAGCCACGACTATGGAGGAGGCAGTTTGCTACTTATACGGGGAGAAGGGCCATTGGCACCATAGCTGCAGGAAGTACCTAGATGATGAAGCTCAGGTCTAAGCATGTAAGCACCTCATTTTCATGTACTAATATGATCAAACTACACAACACCACTAACTTCTAATGGTTGGCCTTTAGATGCCAGCAGTGGCACTCACGATCGTAACATTTTGCAGGTGCTAAGGGGAAGTGGGGCCATGAATTCTGGAGAGATGGACCTCATCATGAGAAACAAGGAGGTTATCATTGTTGAGAGGATAGAGAGTGTCGATCTCTCCTTTTTTTGGCTTATATATTACTTTACTTGATGTATGTTATTCGCTCTACGTGGCAAGGAACATTATATCTTTTTATACTCTAGTTGACAATGGATATTTTATAATTGAAACATTTTATGTTGAAAAAATTGACCCACTTATTTCAAAGCATATTCATGTCATGGAATATATGAAACAAGCGTATGCTTGAAAAGTGACAGATCGATCATGAATGTTGATTCGAAGTCTAACAATGGTTAGGACAAGTTATCCCTATCGTATACTCGTCTTGGCCATATAAACAAGACACACATTACCAAGATCCAAGCGGATGGGATCTTGGAATGATTTGACCAGGGGTCAAATTTTGATTACTAATCTTGTTTATTTGGCGAGATAGAAAGCACTTTCTACCGGCGTTAGCTAGAAGGACAAAGGCTTGTTGGACATAGTTCTCACTAATGTGTGTGGCCTGTTCAAGCATGCCACTAGAAATAATGTTAGATGTTTTGTTACCTTTATCGATAGTTTTACTAGGTATGGCTATATATACTTGAATAACACAAGTCTGTAACTTTTGAGGTGTTCAAGACTTACCAAGAAGAGGTACAAAATCAAATGGGTAAGATTATTAATATACTTAGATTTGATAAAGGTGGTGAGTATCTTAGTTTAGAGTTCCGTGACTATCCTAGAGATTGTGGGAATGTCTCACAATTGACCATGCTAGGACAACACCTAAACTAAATGGTATTTTTGAGCGACGGAATAGGACTATTGGATATGGTCCACTGTGTGATGAGTTACATGGATGTACACATCAGTTTTGGGGGTATTCATTAGAGACAGCGGCTAGAGTCCTTAACCTCCTACCAACAAAGAAGGTTGAGAAGACACCTTATGACATATGGCATGGAAAAGCTTCTTCGCTTGCCTATCTCAGGGTTTGGGGTTGTTTTTTCTACTTTAGACACGAGGCTGAAGACAAGTTAGAACCCCGATTCAGGAGGTGTTACTTCATCAGTTATGTTGCCGGTGGCTTAGGATTTACAAACCTTTCAAGAACACGTTATTTGTTGCTCAAAGGGTGGTTTTGCTTGAAAGGGAACTGATATCCAAGAGCTCTGGTAGGAAATAAAGTTGATCATAAGGAGGATCAAGGATCAACCGATGGAGAACTTGATGTTGACACAGAGCCATTACATCTCGAAGTTTTGGTGGGGATCGTTGTGAACCAGAGAGATATGGGTTTCACATATCTGAGGGAGAGAACATGATGGCGGGAAATGATGAGCCCTCCACCTATCACAAAGTCGTAGCGGGCCTAGAGTCCACCGAGTGGAGAGAGGCGATGGAATCTAAGGTGCAGTCCATGTCAGACAACCAAGTTTGGGACTTGGTAGATCCTACGTCTGGCTTTAGGCCCGTAGGTTGCACGTGGGTCTTGAAGAAGAAAACTGGCATTGATGGGACTACACTTAACTTCAAAACCTGACTGGTGGCTAAACGTTTCATGCAAACTCATAGGAATGACTATGAGGAAACCTTCTTACAGGTGGCCATGTTGAAGTCTATTCGGATACTTATGGCTATTTTCGGATTTCATGACTATGAGATACGACAAAATGGATGTAAAAAACTGTCTTCCATAATGCGAAGCTTACTGAAGTGATGTATATGATGTAACCCGAGGGTTTTGTACATCCTGAGTATCCTGATAGAGTCTATAAACTCAAGAACTCCATTTATAGGCTTAAACAAGCATCTAGAAGATGGAATATTTGCTTTCAGGAGAAAATTAAATAATATGAGTATATATGCATGTCTACAAACCCTAATAAACCAAGCTTTCACAATTCACGTATTGTTTCATAGTTCTCGGCTCTTTCTCTATCATACATATATATACCGATTTCATCATTGTGTGTGCTTGCTTCGACTCTGGATTAATACTTGATATATTTGAGATTCTTCAGGTTCAAAGACAACACACTACATCTTCATCTCAAGTGGAGCATGAATATGAATGACCTATACTCGAATCCTATAGAAAGAT
The DNA here is from genome assembly GCA_032274825.1 of Drosophyllum lusitanicum. Lineage (NCBI taxonomy): Eukaryota > Viridiplantae > Streptophyta > Magnoliopsida > Caryophyllales > Drosophyllaceae > Drosophyllum > Drosophyllum lusitanicum. Next base: position 7,002 of record JAUEJL010008681.1, on the reverse strand, counting down.
TCTAATTAACATTCCCATGACACATGATAATGGAAGCAAAACCAAGATCATAAGAGATGCTTTGAAAGATCTATTTTAGCCGACACACGATTTTAAGACAGCTTATCTTGAAGACTATGCTAGTTCCACATTTGTTGATTAGTTTGTACCACTTGAGCCTATCAGATTCTACAACTTAACTAAGAGAGATTTATTTATATACCAAAATTTTTTCAGTCAAGAAAGAAAACCAAAAGAGAAAGTTTACTCGAAACTATGCGACTTATGAGAATCACATGCAACAGAATTATCAATTTTGAATATCCTGTGTTCACACTACAAAGACGATACTTCAAGGATTATACCTTTACAAAAGCTGACTTTGAACATCTTCACTTAGATGACATAAACTTTGTTTATGAGGAACTTAGCTCGAATCTTGTCGTTCCACTTGATCATCAAATCGCATTGGAAGCAACCCAGAAATTTATTAACAAATCATTTCTACTTTATCAAGCTACAGGTCTGCAAATGGGATGTGAAAGCTTAGCTTTGGCTTAGCTTCCAACTAAGGCTAAGGGAAAGTTATCTAACTTTGATAATGAGATTGTGTTTTATCAACTATAAGAAAAAGATCTTTATCGAAAGGATTAATGGGTTAAAATCCTTTCATATTGGGGTCAAACATGATTCATCATGTTCTCTCACATATAGGAATGGCAACGGGGCGGGGATTGGTCCCCCTGTCCCTGTCCTCGTTTAAGAAAACCATCCCCTTCCCCGTTTAATGTAAAACATGTAATTAAATGGGTAATTTTCACCGCGAAGATACTCGTTAAAGTAAAACTGTAATTTTTCACTACGGGGATCGTCACCGTTAAGATTTTACCATGAGTTTTAGAAAACGAATATACTAAATTATACAACATTATCGAATACAAACATATATGAACCGAAATTAAAGTCTTAAAAAATCTAAATGTATCTAAAATATCAAAAGCAAACAATTCAAATAAAAAACGATTAAAATTAGGTTGTATGAAAGTGTATAAAGATTTGTATATTTTTTATTTAAAATTAATTTTATGCATATTAATATTAATATTATATATATAATATTAAATTATAATCGGGTAAACGAGACGGGGATCATCAAACCCGTCCCCGTTCCCATCCCCGTTTAAATAATCGGGTTTTCCCCATCCCCGTTTATTGTCCCCGTCCCTGCCCCGTTTATGTCGTTTTTCGGTTTTGCTTATCGGTTTCGGTTTTTTTGCCCATTTCTACTCACATATATAAGAGCGAGTCCCTTATTTTATTTCAATAATGAGTCCCTTTACAGGGCCCACTCTTATGTTTGTGATATGACATTGTAGATCATGTTTGACCAACCATGAGAGGATCTTAACCTTTATCGGATTCTTAGAAGTTGTAGCATATTCAGATGGCACACTAAATTTGATCAGATTGCAACTTGAAAACAAACAAGAAATGGTGATCAAGTCCGGAAAAGAATTGCCTAGCCAAGAGTGAATCAAGATTACCCAAGGCTTCTAGCCTTGTGGTGTTGGGGTAGTTTAGATTTGATGTTGCTCATGGCCTAAGGTTATGGGTTCGAGTGCCGTTGTGAACAAATTTGCGGTAAATTAAGAAGGCTTTAAAAAAAGTGAGAATCAAGATTGAGCAGGCGATAGGAATCATACTTTGGAATACAGAACATAAGCTAAATTGAGAACTCAATATTTACACAAAAGAGTAAGATTGTTTGAACACAATTTATATTAGATCTTGATGTAATTTTATGTTGTATAGTCTAAAGCCTAGTGTGGCATTAGTAGAAAGTTAGGGACATAAAGTGTAAAATGTCATGCTATTTCAAAAATAAATAAATAAATAAATAAAACAGCCTTTTACATATGACTTTGCGTATTAAGTCTGATTTTACATTGAATGAGATATAAGATGTTTGTGTGTTTGTACATTGTGTGTTTGTGTGATTGAATCTTAGTAGAAAATAAACAATTATTGTTTACTTTTTTCATTTATTTTTTATTTCTTTCTTATTCTTTCTTTTTATGATTTCCAGCAAGTATTTTTCTTTTTTTTTTCTTTTTTTCTTTACCCTTTATATATTTTGTTTAGCTTTCCATCATTATTTGCTTTTTATTGTTTACTTTATTTATTTATTTTTTATACCACTTTATATAAATATGAGTTTGAAAACTTGAATTGTTATATTCCAATACAATAGATAAAAACATTTACCGATTTACGCCCTTTTATGAAAAAAGAAAACCGAAGCGAAGCGCGCAAAACGACGTAGCATGGTTTAATTTGTAGCGATATTGTCATAAAATTGGAAAAGCAAAATTTTGGGCTTAGGTCCATAAACGTCGTATCTTTATTTGGTGTCTACATTTTTAGGGCTAGACCAAACAAAATATAGTTTGAAGCTTTTTACTTGATTTTTTTTTAAATATTAAGCATGATAAAATGTAAATGTTTTGTATTTAATAAATAAACTTCCTTAATATTGTAAATTAAATGATATGTTTGAATTTCTACAAAAAGTGTTGATTAATTCTAAAACCAAAAAATTATATACACTAGATTTTAGAGGAAATTACATTTGGTCTCTGAGACTTGGATAAATATCGAACACGATCCTTGTAGCGGGTTTGTTTCCTTCTGATTCAAACTTATTAGGAACTTGGTCCCTTGTTAAGTTAAAAGATCAAACTGCCCTTATCTTGTTAATTGAAAAGATGATACATTATTTCTATTTTCAATCATTTACCTAAATTTTAATTAATTTTAAATATTTAATTAACTTTTAGAATGTATAAAAAAACACAAACCTCTACTCTCTCCTTCTCTCTCCCACCCTTCTATTATACAAAGATTCTTTCTTTCCACAGCTAAAATCCTATACACGAATGTAAACGATTCCAATGGACTTTTAGATCTAGATTAGGGCTTCTGATGTTAGTTTCGATGGATAAATTGATGATCACAATTCTGACCATGAGTTGCCGGTGATTGCGACCTGCTGTGGCATGGAGGTGACCAACGAGAGAAAGGGGGTAAGCCATAAAGGGTAAATTAATGATAGCAGATTTGACTATTGAGTATCTATTTTTCATATGTATGTCAATCAACCATGGAATCATTGCTTTTCACATCTGTGTTTCGACCATGGAGTCTCTGTTTTATGGTTTTCTTTGTAATGGTGAATTGTGTTTGGGTTCGTTGTTGATTGTTCATTTATAAAAATTTCCTAAAACCAAATGATGGATATGATGGATATGATTGATCAGTTGTTGATGTTGTTCTCGAAGCTTTGAAGTGTTGTTGTTGATGATATGGTTGACGATTTAATAATTCGCTTTCTAGTTGTCTTTATTAGCTTAAATTATAAAAAGTTCCAAATCACTCATAACTGAAACCATCACTCCTCTTATATAATATGGTTATCGATTTATATCTAATAAAATTCTTTACAAACAGTAAGCTTTATATGTAATTAAGATTTAGAATAGGATGGTTTGGCTCAATTATATAGATGAGATATGGTCGATTATAGTTAACTGTAAGGGTTTTCATGATACCGTAAGTGATCACTGTAATTTGTAATACCGTTTTCATCGTTCTACAAATTTTAAAGTATTAGACCCTTAAAGTTCTATTCATATCTTTTCTCTCTATCCTACCATGGGGACACATTGTACATAAAAGTAGGTAAGTTTTTTTCTTTTCCACTGTCGTTATAGCTCCCATCATTGCAGTCATAGTTCCAACCATCGTCGGTGCATGTCTTTCCACCACTCTGACCACTATCTCGTAGTCACATTGCCACCATGGAGTTCTTTTATACCTATCGTTTTCTTTTATATTTCTCTTTCATTGTAATTTTCGTTCTAGTTTGAGCATTCAACCTTCTAAGGTTCTCACTACGGAGGAATGTTAGAGATAGTTAAGGCTTATTATAGGATAGTGTGATGAATTCGTATAGATATGCTAGTGTCAATTAGTGCTAACTATTAAGGTTTCCTTATACCCTTATACTCTATAAATAGTGCTCAATATAATATATGTTGAAATATATGGTGATATTTTCAAAAAGTTTTTACGCGTCAAAAACAGACAAATCACCATGTCACTCACCAATGGAATGACTTGCTCACAAATAGCAACTAAAAAGAAGCCTATAAGGATACCCTGAGTGGTTGAAGCTCTTGAAACAATATTTTGAGGATCAAGCCCTTCCTTTAGTATAACAAGAACTTGATACAATCGTTTGTGCTAGCCAAAAAAGATGAGAAAAATCCCTTTAGACCAAACTGACCCGGTCCCGAACTAGAAATGAAACCGAACCAAACCGATTTACACATTTTCAGGTAGGTTTTTGACTCCTATACTTCCCTCACTAAACCAAACCAGAAACAGAATAGAATAGGAACAAATGGCTCGATACTCAGTTCTTACGTTTCGGTTTCATTTTTCGGGTTTGGTTCGGTTTGTACCCTTAAAAGATAAGATAGTAGACTCAATATGAATTCAAATTTTATTTATCTAAAGTCGGACACAACCGTGTCTAAAGGACATGCTCATGACACATCAAGGTGAAACGGCCTGTCAAATAGACACGGCTATGTCCCACCCTTTTGACCAAATCCTTTATGTGTCTTGTAAGCAGATTATGAATATTGTTGTTGTGTGGTCAGAAGGCACTTGTATCGATAGTCATGTTACTTGTTCTCTATTATCGGTGGACATTTGTCATTAATACGTATTTAGAGGTTTTTATTATCCTATACTTTATGTTTAATAATTTGTATTATTTGTTGTTTATTGTTTGTACGTGTTTTATATAGAAATGTTTTATTATACATAAATTAACTCATATATTATAAAAAGAATGATATAATATAGGTGGAGTTCGAGGGTTGGTTGCTAAAGACAAAGCTTTTTAAAAGCTATGCTTTTCCTTTCAATGACAAAACTGAGGTATGTGGAGAGAGAGAGAGGGGGAGAGAGAGAATTTGGGTACGTATTGTCTTTTTTGTGTAATCACAAGGTCATGATGGTTTTATGATGAGTATGTTATCTCCTTGTTTTAAGTGCATGGGAATAGAATTCTGGTCTTTTTCTTTTATTTTTTTAAAGAATTTGCATTTAATGTTCTGTACTCTCCAACTCTTTTTAGCCCTCTGATTGACTGTCTACTGACACGCATAAATTTTAACATAAGTCCTTTTCATGAGGGAAGTAATTCACAATAATGTATTAACATTTAGAGTTTTTATCTCCTATTCTAAAATATTTTCATATATTTTCTGATTACAAGAGTAATATAAATGGTAAGATTAATAAAAAAATATGATAAAAAGAATTAGTAAATTATACATATTATTTTATATGAGTAAGAAGATAAAGTAGAAGAAAATAGTATAAATAAATATAATATTTCCTTGACATATACAAGAAAAATGATATATACTCCTACTATTTCTTCATATTTTGTCCTTCTACTAACAACAAGATAACATTTAAAATCCACTAATTTTTATTTTTCATCTCCTCTATTGTTTTTTTGACATTTATATTGATATTGAAAGTAACATAATAAGTATTAGAAAATAGTATGATGATATATCACATCTCCATATACAATTATAAGTGTGCTAGATACTATTTGGATGCTCTCCCTCTCTCTCACGTATAAGATATGTCACATCAATCTATTGGGCTCTGTTTGGTTCACTGTATTTCGTGGGATTTCGTGGGAATGGGATTTCAAATACAGGGAAATGTTGTATTTGGTTGGAAAAAAAGGAAGGGATTTTAAATGCTAGGAATTCTTTAAAATCCCTCAAATTCCCTTACTCAAGGGATTTTACAAATGCACCCACCCCCCATGGTATTTCAAAATGCTTTGTATGAAGGATTTTCCATTTTACCCTTAAATCTAACCTAAACAAAATCCATTCTTACGTACGCCTCCATCAAACCTAGTTCCTATCGACACCTCCATCATCAAACCTACCCTCGTCAAACCTGTCGACGCCAAAAAGCACAGGGTTCTCCAAATTATATTCTTATAAACTCATTATTAATTATTTCTATCTATATGTTTAATTGTATAATTGTTCAATTAATTACATTTCGTCGCCTATTCTAAAATATTATTGTATACAATTCATATCACATTTAGCAAACCGACTTTTACTTCAAAGTCTATTTAATATTTTACTATTTTTCTTAAATAAATAATTAGTTTATATAAAATGTTTTTTAATAAAAAGTAATTAATTAATTATATGACGGACTACTCCTCTTTTCACTCTAATACCTCAATTGACATATTAGTGTCACATCAATTTTTCACTTTCTATCCCTTCCATTTTCGATCACACTGAAACCTGTAATACTCATCTTTTCACCTCACAACCCCACTAATATTTATTAATTAAAAGTTACAAATATATACAAAATAATTAAAAAGAAAATATATACTTATTAGTCATTCAAATATTACAACCCGTACATAAAAATTAAACTATAACTTACTAGATTTAATTAAAAAATATAAAAAATAGGGTAAAAAAGGAAAAAATTAAACATATATGTAACACCCAAAATTTATATAGTTATTTAAATAAGCTGTGAAATAAAAGTTGAGTGAAATGAGTAAAAATTATAAATTATTAAATGGTTTGAAATAATAAGTCTAAATATATCCTTGTCGAGATTTTTAGATAACATATGGTTGAGTTGTAAGTCAGAAAGAGGAGCGAGATACCCGCTAGAGAATAGGCTACAACCAGAGAAGCGGCAGCCATATGTTTATCTTGTTAGTCTTTTATTTTCTTCTTATTCATTTTTCTTCTTATAAGGACCTAAATGCATATAGAATAGGCTACACAGGCTGGTTTAAACGATAATAAATATTAAACATTAATAAAAACGTATTAAATAATAATAAAACGCGAATTAAATGAAAATTTAAAAAATGACGACGTA
>JAUEJL010008670.1:0-10124 GCA_032274825.1 Drosophyllum lusitanicum | reverse complement strand
GGACGTTGGTCCTTCAAGCGTGGGGTATTGTTATGATCCCACATCGGCCAAAAGTAAATTAAGTCGGTGGCTTATAATTCTAGGTGTCCCCTCCCCCTACAAGCTAGCTTTTGGGGGTGAGTTCTACACTTGGGTTTATGGCATGATACGAGCCTAGTATGGGATGGGTTCGTATCATCTTAACTTAGTCCACTCAATTACAAACATAATTAAAGGTGACTGAAGATTAAATGGAATGGTAATGGATAGAGTTGGCAATATTGACCAAATTAACATTATGTTTTTTCTTTTAACGGACTAAACAAATAGGTTGAGCAGGTCGAAAGTTGCCCATTAGTGTATACTTAATGCATAAACCAGTCAAAATTGGCCTGCTTTAGTAAATTCTGGCAAGAACCAATAAACTATTGAAGTCGTTATCCATTTTCTATCCTTTTGATTTTCTGTTTTTCTGTGTTTTCTTGAAGACTAGAAGATTAGGTGTAAAAAAGAAATCTTTTTCAGATTGATGATTAGATTGTGAGATATTGTAAGCACTGAAGGGAGAAAACATATAAAAACAGACCAATCATATTATATTACAGCCATATAAACTATAAAGTAACACAATTTCAACCCTAACTATTGATAGAGTTGACGGCCTTCGGTCTATAAATACACCGTCGGTGGGGTCTACATGTTCTGTAAGTTCCTACGTAATGAAGGAAATACAAATCCATGATTTATATTATTAACAGTTACTTAATTTTTCCTTTTTTTGGTTTTTTTTGTATGCTATTATATTAGAGAACTTGTGTTTATCCTTTGTATTCATTTTTCTTCCTTAAAGTAGTAGGGATATTATAGTTGTAGATATTTATTAATTTATTTTACATTTCTTATTAGGGGGAGGGTTCAAATGAGATCTGTTTTTCGTATGAGAATTGCAAGAACCAATCTTAGCACTTGATTAAAATTAACCAATGGCTAAGATTTTTTGGTGGCTCATTAATGATGCATTAATGAGGGGTTGGGAATATTAAGCCTCGCAAATTAATGGCGGCTCAACCAGACGCATTTCACGGTTGGGTAAATATATAAATGGGCAAAATACCCCTATTAACGAGTCATTAATGGTGTTACAAACAGTTCTCGCAGTTCTTGTACAGAAAACAATTCCCAATTGAACTTTTCGCATGATGATAGAAACCTTTTCTGGTATGATCACACCCAACTGGAAAACCTTTTCTAATAATCAAAATGTGAAGTGGAAGTGAAGCTTCATGCAAACTGTTCTTGTATTCAAGTTCCACATGTAAACTTATATCATATAAAAGTTGTTGAAATCCAGTTCTGGGAGTTTTGTGGTAGCGAAATTATAGTTTTATTCATGTCAAGAATACATAAATCATGATCTGCGGTGATTTACTAAGCTGTTCTAATAATCTCTTTTCTGCTTTATGATGACCATTTATACTATCTTGGACAGAGAAGTTAAATCTGTGTCCTTTTATGTGATATATCAGTCAATTGTTGTATGGTTGTAAAATAGTTTTGGTGATGTACAGAATACAAACCATCTCCCGCTTTTTGTACTACAGGTGGTAATATTAGTGGGTCATAGTGGTTGAATAACGGGGTTGAGTTGAAATGTCATTTTTTAGTATGAGTCGAAACGGCTGGGTCAGGTGAGGTTGACCCGTAACATGTTTTTGTCCACCTTTTATTTTCCTAAAAATAAAATAAAATCTAATGTGTTATTTATGATTATGAATACTGTTTCTTTACAATAACAATTTAGATCATTGAATACAAATAATGCAGGAGGTTGTATGCATTATAAGCAGACTTAGACTTTGTGCAAGATCTGTTTGCTTTTTAGCTAAAGTGTCGGACTTGACTCCGCTGGGATAAAACACAACCAGAATAAACTCAATCATAAGAATATGAGTTAAAATTTTAGGTATTTTTTTAATTCCTCTTTTAAATTCATTAAATCCTGTTTTTGCTTCTTTATTATTTAAGGATGCTTTAGAGCTTGATCAGTTGATCAATCACTTAATAAACAAAGAAGATTCAGAGGGTGTAGTGCTTCTTGGGCATAGTACAGGCTGTCAAGTAAGTGCTTTTATATTCTTTTTCTTGTAATTGCGTTATGCTTAAAATCAGATGATAAGTAAATAAATAAATTTTTTACATGATTTTTTAATAGGATATTGTTCATTACATGCGTACCAATGCAGCATGCTCTAGAGCTGTTCGTGCTGCTATTTTACAGGTATGAGCTCCTTCATGCAACTTGGCTTCTTGAATGATTCTTCATGTTGAATATGCGTAAAGGGGGTAAAATGAGCGGGTTAACATTACAAAACAAGTAATTTTTAGTATGCACCGAAACCCGAAACACTTTTTCTTTTTTAATATATAATTAATAGTTACTGTTTTCAATTCTAGTAGAAACCTATATTAGTACAATATTAATTTATCTTTATTGCATAATGCGATCTAGGAGGAGGTTTGCATTAATAACTAATTGCAATTTTTGACCTCTTTTAATAGATAATTAATAGTTACTGTGGTTTGGTCAAAGTTATGGATTTGGTTTCTAGTTCATTATTTTTATGGGTTCAGTCCCTCCTCTTGACTCAATTTTCTTGAGCAATAGGTCCCTCCTTCACTTAAATGACTATACTACCCTTTACCAAAATAATGTATGAACTTTTTAAGAAAATAACAAAAATAAAGATCTCTCTCATTTAATATATCTGTCATATGTCTCTCACAATCTCAAACCCACGTCCATGGATACTCCGGCCACCCGCTCAACAACTTCGGCCACCCTATCAAGCGACTCCGGCCACCCTCATAAGTGACTACAGCCACCCTTTCTGCCATTCATCTCTCTCTTTCTCTCTCACTCTTACGCACACATGATAAAATTTGGAGCACACTCTGATCTGGGTTTCCAATTGTGGGTTTGTGATTGTAGGATTTTCTCTTCTTTTCATCACTACCAACGGCAGACATCTCTTCCATTAGTTCCATTTCCACTGCCGTTGTCTCCATCACTGGTTTGTCGTTATGTGATCTATAGATCTGTCGAGTGTGTTTGGTTCATCGGCTGGTTTTGGTTGTTGGGTTAGGTGCTGAATGTGTTTTATCCAGTGGGTGTTGGGTGTCAAATTTTAGGTTTGTGTCTGGGTTTTGGTTTTTGGTTTTTGATTTGTGTTTGTGTTTTGGTTGTTTGATTCATCAGGGGGTGGTGTTCTTCTGACTTATATATATTGTGTCGAGTGTGTTTGTGTGTGTTTTGATATCTTGTTTTTGGTTGTTCGATCTGTTGATTTATAGATCTGTAGTGTGTGTTTGTGTTTAAGTTTTTGTGGTTCTATTTGTTGCAAATTTCGATTTCTTTAGAATCTAATTTATGTTCGAGTTGGTTTGATTTTTTGGTTGCTATTGGTGATTTCAGAAGGATTGAACCTGTAAAAATTACAAGGGACCAAAACCATAATTTTGACTAAACCAGAGAGACCAAACAAGTAAAATATATAAAAGAAACATTGCAAGATAAACTTAGAGCTAGGGATCTTCTAAACCGGCGCAGAACACCCAAGAATTGACGCCCCTCCAATTTCTCTCATCTATTTATCCTCATTCTAAAATAAATTTCAAGCTAAACATATTAAGGAACCTGAGAGAATAAAGGGAACAAATGTAAATAGACTAATCAGCCCGTTAGCTATTATATACCCAAAGCCCCTCCCTGATTTGTTGAGCCGCCCACGTCGTATAACAGTCCTACGAGTTATTAAAGAACTTGGCGTCTCTTCAGCACACAAGCTGCCTGATGATATGCTATTGTGGCATTTAAAAAATTGTCACTTCAACATTAAGAATTTTAAATAACAGACAATTTTAACAGTGGAAATTTCACACCGCGAAACGAAATAGCACACAAGCTAGATAGAGTTTTAAGTTCAATTAGAAACACCGTCCCATAACGGTTGTCTAAAGTTTGTTTAGAAGGTGCTTGAACCTTTTTAAGGTCAAACACTATTGTGGTTTTTCTGTAGAAACATATTTTTATAGATATTAGCAAATATCATGCTACTACTGTCATTCTAAACAGCCATTTCTTCAAGTTTCTCGAGATAATCAAGACTAATCGAAAGTGCTTCAGTTCATTTTCCTTGTCTATAAGTTTACCAAATGATAACCCTTATGGAACTATGGTCCAAACATCATTATGATTGGATAACCATGGATAATAAAATCTCCTAGGATGATACACACTCATACACATACGCCTACTAAGTACAACACATCTTTAAAGCCAATGTTAGATTAATCCTGAGAAAAGTTTTTTGAACAACATAAAACATGGTAAAAAGGGAAAAAAAAGACGATTGCCAATCAATAAAAGTATATTATTGATTTTGTCATTTGCTTCTAGATCACAATCGCAAATAGTAAATTAGTAATAACTAGTTTTTCGTAGTCATGCACTATTGTTCTTTGCCACTTTACTTGCCGAGTCTCATTTATTTTTCAATCAAACTCTGGAATGAGTGAGCATATAGTCATGATTGAATTGTTCAGGCTCCGGTTAGTGATCGGGAATTTAGAGCAACTCTCCCTGAGACTGCTGGAATGATTGATTTAGCTTCAAAACTAATAAGTGAAGGTCGAGGATCCGAGTTGATGCCCAGGGAAGCAAATCAAGATTCCCCAATAACTGCTTGTAGGTGAGGGTTCTAAAATTTGATTTTAATTGCGAATTCGGGTGCGTATCATGTGGTGTTATATTAAAAAAACCTACATTTTATGCCTTTTGATTTGACACAATTGTCAATTTTCTTTTTTTTTAGTTTTCTTCATTCCTTTAGTAGTTTTTGTCTTCTTTCCTCAAGTTTTTCAATTGCGTCAATTGAATATCATATGAGTGCGACGTAACTTTATATCTATACCATTTTACCTGAAATTTGCTGCAACTTCCATGTGATATACAGTACTGGTTTAATGACATAAAATACTTGTTTTTACATTTTAGTTAAAAAACATTATTGCTTTCAAGATATTTTAGATTGTAAGAATGAGGGTTGTGATTTTTTATTTAAAATTAAAATGAAATTAACAAATGGAAAATGTGAGGACCCTCATGGCCTCATGTCCATTTTTTCCTATTTAGATGATGTCACCTAATCCATCTCATGCATTGATATGATCTCCTTTAATGCATCTTCCTCTTTTCTATCCTTTTCACATTAAAAACCTTTAACAAGAACCTATATACATATATTATATATATCTTTACAAGATTATGAACCTGCACAACATGTTTCACACCTGCAAAACTTTTTTTTAATTATTATTTTTTGCATTTCATATGTCCTAATGAGCAAAAGTTGATGAAGGTTGGATTTGACTTTTTTTTTTCACAATATCTTCACAACGAACTCTTCACTGTGAAGCTTTGCTGTCGTTACGTTCATAGTTGACGGCAAATTTTTTAATAAAGAAGATTCCAGAACTTGTTTATAATGGTTAAAAGAATCACAAAGGAAAAATGAAAAAAAAGATTGTCTTTAATGTTTAAAACATGATGTGAAGGTATTCTAAGTGTTCTCCATGGGTTGTTTTTTTTTCTATAACTAATGAATCATAAGCCTGCAGGTTTCACTCCCTTTGTGCGTACATGGGTGATGATGACATGTTCAGTTCTGATCTCAGTGATGACCAACTGAAACAGAGACTTGGTCACATGTGTAGCACGCCTACCCAGGTATGTATTAAATTATTATTTTTTATTTTAATGCTTAAAATATCTGAAATGAATAAAATTTGCATTATGCAGGTAATATTTTCTATGGCAGATGAATATGTACCAGATTACGTCGACAAGAAAGCATTGGTGGAAAGGCAAGTGCTAGGGCCTGTTTGTTTAATTTGTCCAAATACATAGAAATTTAGGGTTAGAGATGGCAAGATGAGCGGGTTGGGCAGGTCAAGTAACCGGTCAAAACAGTTCATTTTTGTTATGGATTAGAACAGATTGGGTGGGTTGGGTAATATTTGTAGAACGGGTTTGGTTGGTTTAACCTGAGGTTAGTTCGCATAGTAGGTTGTTATTTAGAGACACTGAAGTATCATTTCGACTGTGGAGCCGGTTGTAATTACCAAAATAGCACCTTAAGTAAAGGTATAATTACCAAAATGGACTAACGAAAAATAGGTTGCCGTTCTATAACATTTGCTCTAAACGTTTTAGTTTTTTAGTAATAATCTTGTTTTCTGAATTTATTGGATTTAGGATGTTTTATGCATTAAGGTTACACTTGGATGACATTTAATCCGTTTGACCCATGTCCTAGGTTTCTTTTTTGATCGTTTCTTAGAAGATTTATTCAAGTAAATGAGCTGAAATTGCCAACTCTTATTTCTAAATTAAAATTTTGATCTCATGTGTATTGTTGCATCTATAGACTATGTAGAGCAATGGGTGGTGCAGAGAAAGTTGAGATCGAATGGGGAAACCATTCTCTATCTAATAGAGTTGCAGAAGCCGTTGATGCGATAATGGGTTTTGTGAAGAGTGGCGGCCCTAATGGATGGGATGATCCTTGGAGTTAAAACCCTAAACCCTAAACCACCGTGTATTGCTCTTGTTCAACATTTGAGTTTCTCTTTCAATATATGTTCTCAAATTGTAATTTCATTTTTTTCCCACTTTTTATAGCCAAAAATAGAACGATTTCGAAGAGTTGCTCTATTTTCAAAACATTCTTTGTTTTTTGACGTTTGCGAGCGTGCTTTCTTGTGACATTCGATCATATTCTTTATTAGTGTAATTTCGTTTGATCTTATTCTTTATTATTGTAATATTATGTACAATTTTAGCTTGGAAATATAACAAATTTGGACATTTTGAGAGGTGATTAGGCAATTTTGGACCATATCTTTCTTTCTCGTTATATGATGGACCCAAATCTTGTAAGAATCAACTTGCAAAATTCCATCTTTTTTGAGAAATTGAGGTTCAAAAAGGGTCTTTTCATGCAAGATTTTAAAGAGTTATGACTAGCAAAAAGATGTTGGAAAGCTAGAAAATAACAGAAAATGTGTAACAACTTTTAAGTATTGTACCAAAGGCATTTTGGTTCAAGAGTGTTGTTCATGTGTTAAACTTCCATTATTTTATAAGATCCTCCAAAGGGGGTAGAATCAACAACTTTTTGCAAAAAAGTTGTGTGAAAAATTTGGTCCATACCGACATGTTGAACTGTAAGAGGAGAGGACCATTACCGTACAAATCATTATTGGTATTGTGGGTATAAAACTAAAAGTAGTAATTACTGTCATAACTGTTTGTCACATCAGATTTATTAGGATATAACTATTTCATGACTAGCAGCCTAATGACTAATTGTCACATCACCATCATTACCATTACTAGACCCACGTAATATTAGAGTTAATTATAAAAATGGTCTCTGTGGTTGTCATTGATTTTCACTTTTGGTTATTTAACTTCAAAAATTACGAAAATAGGCATTGTGGTTGTCATTTTGTTTCACTCTTGATCCTTTAGGCTAACTCTAGTTAAGGTTGACCGTTAGTCAAAGGATATTATGGTCATTTTCTATCTTATTCTTGTTACCAAACAGTCCATTGCCTCTTTCTTACCCTTCATTCTAATTTAACTTTCTAATTACATTTAATTATATTAAATATATATAATTTAGTAAAATAAAATACATAATTAATATTACAATTATTTTTTACACCAAATTAAGATTTTAAACAATTAGTCTCTTCACTCTCTGTATCTCATGAATGTAAACACAAATAGAAACCCTAATCAAGAACTAGATGGAAACCCCAATCAAGAATAAGAAGAATGGCATTACAAAGAACAAGTGTAGAATAATTTTTTTTAATCAAGACTATTAAAATATCCACGGATATGAACTTGTTCAAAATAAAAAGAATCCTAAACAGAAGTGATTTAAAATTTAAAACTTGTTCCTCATAGTTCTATGATAAATAACATATGAAATCGCTAGAGATGGGAACAACATGGATTGCCCTCACACATTCATCGATATTAGTGGTCTTCTCAATTTAGGGGTGTGATGGTGATTTTATCAAGAGAGAGATTGACATCAAAACCTTTTGGTCATCAAGGGTTTTGAACTGATTCTTGTTCAGCGACAAAGAAATAGATCTCGGATCCACTTCAGATTGCTACAAATAGTGCTTCGATGTGTGATGGTCGGCCGTGGAAATGAGCGACGGTGATGATGGTGGTTCAAATCGGTTGCGACTTTTTGAGTTCTTACGAGATGGCGGTGGCGGTGGTTCAGATCTGGTGAGCGAGAGTCGTGGTGGTTCAGATCTGGCTGCGGTTGTTCAATAATGGCGAGGTGGTGGTAGTTTTAAAGATATGTCATCGGTGGTCTTGTAGTGAGAGGAAAAGAGAGCTTTGAAGGGTAGAGAGTGTGCGTTCTAAAGGGAGAGAGATCATAGGTTGTTGTCAGGCGGCGATGGATGTTGTCCAGCGGTGATGGTGGTTGTCCGACAATGATGGTGGTTGTCCGGCGATGGCTAGTCCAACAAATGTAGAGAGAGAGAAATTTTGTTAAAGAGAGAAAGATGAAGGATATAGTTTGGTTGTAAGTGGTGGGTTTTTATTTTTAATTATTCAAAAATGAAATTTATGTTTGGTAACATGGATAACAGTTAGAATGACCAAATACCCCTTGACTAATGGTCAACCTTAACTGGAGTTAGCCTAAAGTGAAACAAAATGACAACCACATTGACTATTTTTGTAATTTTTGAAGTTAAAGAACTAAAAGTGAAAGTCAGAGACAACCACAAGGACCATTTTTGTTATTAACTCTAATATTAATTTAGATTAATATGACTGGTTTAAAAAAATTTAAAAACATTGATAGCAAGGTTTAAGACCTCGTCATCTGGATGATGAGGCACCAAATATCGAGTCACATGACGAGGCTCCACTACTAGCACAATGACATAACAAGGTCTTGAGGGAAAAAAATAAGCTCGTCATGACGAGCAAAATCCTTCCACTATTTATAGTTTAACTAGACTTTGGTCAATTTTTGAAAATTTTCATTCTCCTTAAAAAAAGGGTATGTATCATATTACACTTCATTTAGTCTCATTTTTTAAGTAAGCTATCTTCCAAACATAATTGAGTTAAAGTACAAAAATTATATGAAAAAATGAGAATTTTATTTCTTTTAGTTAGACATGTATTTTATCCTTTTCAAAAAAAATGTTGAGTTTTTACTTAGGTGCAACAAAAGTTCTATATGTATGTTTTCAACTCAGCTGTGAAGTTATGCAAATGTGCATATTTTTCAATGCACGTGCGAAATTATGCACATGTGAAACTATAATCTTTCAAATTTAAAAATATGTGGAGAAAGGAGAAGAATAAGATAAGATAAATAAACAATCAGTTATGATGCATATATGTATTAACTTTTTTAAAATAGTTAAAAAGTCAAATGATAAAATTATGATGCTTATGTGCATGAACTTGTTTAAAGCTGCTCAAAATGTCAAAACCTTATAAGATGAGCTTGTGATGCACATATTCATCAACTTGTTTATGCACATATGCATCAACTTGTTTAAAGTTCTCAGCATGTCAAAACTCATAGGATCATTTATGATGCACATGTGCAATTCATTGGTGACTAAAGTTTTTTTTATTTATAGTTGATTTGGCTTAAGATGTATACGTAAATCAACTTGTTTAAAGTTGTTCACTATGTCCAACACTCGTGAGATCAAATTATGACGTAGATGCTTTAAGTACCAACCTAGTTTTTCAAAAGCAAATAGTTCTTTTTTGGTGAGAATTTTTCAAGGGGGGGGGGATGAGAAAACATGCACATGTGCATCTTTTCAACTCACATAGAAGAATATTGGTTTCGGAGTTTGTTTTGCATCTAATGAAATTGTTAGACCAAATATTGTGTTCACTATACTAGTTTACCTATGTTTGTCTTTTATCATTGTAGAGGGTATATTTAGTAAATACCTTATGGGTATATATACTAGTCTACCCACCACATATCTATTGAGCATTTCATTTCTCTAAAACT
>JAUEJL010008669.1:0-22289 GCA_032274825.1 Drosophyllum lusitanicum | reverse complement strand
CAATTAATTGCATTAAAACAGATAAGCACATACCGCAATCCCGCTAATCTCCTAGCCCGGGTTTGCGGGTGTTACATTCCAAGACACTATGCTATAAGCCATAAATTCCCTAACCACAGCAGTATCGGGGATTGGACACCGGCTACAAGTGGTGGAAACCTCCTGCAAAGTTCAAACAGAATCTCATAAGAGGAGGCATGATGATCCTAAGCATCCAAGACATCATGAGGGGGAGAAAAGGCAGAGGGTTGGTAGGAGATACATCGGCGCGCAAAGCTCACTCCTACGATTAAAAGCCGCTCCGGTATCAACGCCTCAGGAAGGTCAAAGTGGCATTGGCAGTGGGGGTGGTGAGAAACAACAAAGTATGGATTTCGAATTTATACTACATCAAGAGGCAGAGGTAGAGGCGGCAGAGGTACCAGAAACCCCGTCAATCCAAATCCCACAAATCCAAACTCCTACAATCCAAACACAAATTCCTAAACCTTCCCTCCCTGAAACCTCAACTGAAAAACCAAAAGGCAAAAGGCCAATATCAGAGGTAAAGGAGGAGGAGGAGCAACCCTTGATCAACATCAGAAGGGTGTTTACAACTGTGAATCGGGAGCTGCTTGACATCTTTCCCCCACAACAAGGGCAATAAAATATCGCACCGATTGATCTCATAAGTCAGCAACAACCGCAATAACCCGATCAGCAGGAAAGTGAGTGGCTAATACCTAAAACGTACCATGGAGGACCTAAACCATTGGCCACTCATGAAAGAGTTATAAGAGAAAGGCCAACAATTGAAAACATCAAGCCTAGAGAAGCGCTTGCAAAGTCTCAGCCTCGCTGGCCGACCCAGTAGCTAGGGGCCCCCTATCTTGGAGCAGCTCAGGGAGGTTGATGACATCTATATGCTTAACTCCACTGAACATGAAAAGTCTGTAAGATTAGCTGCCACTTTTCATGCAAGTCCAAAAGAACAGGTGGCTTCCAAGTTCCCTATTGCCAAGATTGATCTGGTGTACATGCGTAACTTTTTCAACTACTCAATGGTTCACTTTCATGTTACAAGATCAAATGGGAAGAGGTATATGTTTCACGAGGTTGAATTGAGGCACTTAAACTTGGGAGACATCACACATCTCGAGGATGAGCTGGCTTGTAAAGCAAGTAAAAGCAGAGAGGAACAGAGGGGGCTGGTAGTCATAAGGGAGTTCATGAGAAAGAAAATACTCCTAAGTCGTACTCGTGATTTGCAGTTGGGTGCTGAGGCTGATCTTGCAAATATAAACGTTTTAAAGCCTAACCAACATTTCTCTAAACTGGATAAATACCGAAAATATGTGATCATTGAGGAGTATGATGAAGACTACGAAGGTGCTGATGGGTTCATAATGTCAACTCTTAATGGTGGTAAAGCCTTCCTCAGACTCTCAGAACTAAATGCCTATTATGACGGTACTCTCCAACAATGCATTTCAAAGTACCACAGAACCTGCTTCCGAAACAGACATGTGCAAGAACAAGACTAGCTACTGAAAATGACAAGGGTTGCTGACTTACTAGAAGAAAAAGTTCAGGAAAGGAAGACCATCAGGAGTTGGAAAATACTTCTTGGTCAAAGAAGCAGATGATACATCCCTGCTCAGCATAAGGCTACAAAAGGGGGAGAATGTTAGTCCAATATATGTTTATAGGCCTTGTGTTCATTTGTATTTATTATATATTGTTACTAAACTAGTTAAGTGTATTGGGCTTGGTCCACAATTGTAATATTAGCTAGTTTAGTCATGTAAGCCCATGAGACATTCTCTTTATATACCTTGCAAACTAGGTTTGCAAGGTAAACTTTGCATTTGTAATTCCTACAGCTTGTAACTTACGTACACAGTAATATCAACTTATCTTTAAGCTAAAGCAAATTGTTCATACTTGTGTTCTTGTTTGGTTCTTCATATTTATTACAAGTATCATATAGATTACTCATCTCTATCACATCTTTGGACTTTCATGCCTACACTTAGCAGGTCATTAATCAAGCATTGAAACCTAGTAAAATTTCTGATAGGGTTTAATCTTTCTTTGAGAAGAACTTCTCATAAGATGATTCTTCTTTTGTTGCTTGAAGAGATTAGTACCCTCATAGGTTATACTCAGTGTATCCCATATCTCTTTTGCAGCTTCACACCCAGTCACATCGTGCAAGAGAGGGTTTGTCAAAACATTTAGCAAGAATACTTTGAGCCTTGTCATCCAATGCATATAGCTTATTGTCTTTATCAGTCCAGGATGACAATAGCTTCTTTACTTCTTTCCTAGCACCACGAGGAGACTAGTGTCGATGGGAATAATGGGTCCATTAGTAATTACTTCATGCATTATAGTCTCGATGGACTTGAGGAAAAACATTGTAACATCCGAAAACCCGGCCTAGTCGTTAGCAGGTCAGTGGTAAGTTAATTGTGTTTACTTACGTGTTTGTTTGATTATATGTGATTAAAAAATATTTATATAACATGCGTTTATGATAATAGAGAAATTTGTTTTTCAATGAGGGTTGTAAATAATACCTTGTTGTATGTTAATTAATTGGATTGACTGCTTAATTGGATTGACTGTATGTTAGTAAGCAGTATAGTACATTGGTATTTGTAATTATCCCAATGATTTGCCACCTCATGTTTGATATACTTAATTTGGTTAGATATTTGTTACATGCATGTACTGAGTGTGTGTATGGATATACATGAAGACTTATGACCACCTCCTCATAATTGATAATTATCTTTTGTGTGTGTATGTGTGTGTTTCTTTGACTTGAAGAAAACCCAAGAACAAGAAATTGAATCTTGAATATTTGATTTCAGCAACACCTTTGAACGAGAGAGAGAAAATGCCAAAAGATGATTTTGGTGGGCCGGGCACGGTGTGTGTCAGTGGATACGCCTTTGAAAAGCGTGTTGCACCACTAGATACGCCTTTGAAAAGCGTGTCGAGGATACAAAAGAGGTTTCTTGTTTCATGTTGTCGACTATGAGCTGCGAGCTGTGAAAGCAGTTTAAGCAAATGAGTGTGTACAATATGATTAATCGGCTTAAGGACATGTTTCGAGAGCAGGTTAGGCGGGAACTCTATGAGTGTGTCAAGGCCCTTGTCAGTTGTCAGATGTTGGAAGGCGGGAAAGTTAGTGTTCATGTCATTCGAATGAAGGCATACATTGACCAAATGGAGAGGCTAGGTTTTCCCATTGGTAGGGAGCTTGCGGTGAATATGATTCTCCAATCCTTGTCCACATCTTATGATGAGTTTGTTAAAAACTATCATATACACAAAATGGTGGAATCCTTAATGGAGTTGCATGGCATGTTGAAGACCTTTGAGTCTAACATGGCCAAATGCAAGCTCACCTCGTTCGTTCCCACCAGGTTGTTTAAGGAACGTAGAACCGAGAAGAAGAACATGACTCCTCAAGGAGAAGTTTGCTACTTCTGCAGTGAATTTGGAAATTGGCACCGCCACGCCTGTCCTGAGTGCTTGAAGGAGCTACAGTTTCTCATGAGGCAAGGGAATATCTCCTCGTCTTCAAGTACATTCATCATTTAACTCCATTGTTCTTCTACTTCTTAGCTGGGTTTTTTGAAATGCTGGCTATGGCACTCACGTTTGTTACAAAAAATGGATTGTTGCAAAGTGCGGGTGTTAAATGGAAGTAGGCGGATGAGGCATTGTTTATTTCTTTTAGTTGCATTGTTGCATGTTTAGATTTTGGTCCATTGGGGTGTGTTTTGGTGGGCATTTTAGAAAAATTATTTTACCCGTTTTTAGCTTCCGTTGCGTTGTTGATGCTGGCAATATGTTCGTTGTGCAACGCGACGCATCCAAAGGAAGGAACGCAACGCGTTCCCTTCTCGTCCGACTTTGGCCCTGTCCGACTTTGTTGATCCGACTTTGTTGGTCCGACATTGGTGATCCGACATTTGTGGTCTGACTTTGGTGGTCCAACTTATGGGCTATCCGACTTACAGACCGACGCGATGCGTCAATGTTTTGTGACGCGACGCGTCTGGTGGATTTTCAATTGTGGAACTTTTGTTTGCTGTTCGATCGTGTTGCATGTTATATGTTTGCTTCATATGTGATTCTAACCTGTTGTTTATGGTTATCATTGATATAAATATATATTTATGAATCGAAGACTGATTTCGATGTTATTGTGTTCTCAGGAAACATAAAGACTCAATAAAATAAGATATCTGAGTGGTGCAATTGAGATCGGAGGTGAGTTGATGTTAACTCATAGATGGTAAAAGTTATGATTTATATGAATGATGTGATGCATGTGATTGTTGATTGATAGACTATTTAGTCTGATGATTGATGATTGAATAACTGCTTGTGTGTTATTTGGTCGATACGTGCTCGTGGTATGATAATAAGTATCGTGATATGATGGAAGTCAGCTATGCGTGGAATTGGGCTGGGCTCGTTTGCTATTGGTTGAACAGTTGTAGACCTTCTGATGCATGTGTTGTAACGGAAGGGATTTAACTGTGCTAAGTAGCAAAGGGTTATCGGTAAACCTTTACCTTGGCCCGCAAATGGTTGAAAGGTTCTGCGCCGAACCGCCGGTCTTCCGGATTTATGTGATTACATGCTTTTGTATTGATTGTTGTCGTTCGCTGTTGTGGCTTAGCTTCCATTCACTTAGCTTTGTGCTAATTCTCCACCGTTAACCCGTTTTTGCAGGTTCGGTTAGTACAGCTGTTTAGCTGAGGTTTTGTGAGAAGGAAAACTTGACCTCTGATATTATGTTTTGAATATAGACGAGTCATATTTTGTATATCTTTTATAACACAATTAATACTGTGTTTTTTTAAATAGTATGTAATTATTTGTAAGTGTTTTGTATTTTATCTATTTTAATGCTTCCACAACGAATTTTAAAAAAAATAGCTTGAGATTTTCGGTGTTACATGAGGGGACCATCTAGTGAGGGGGGATGCAAAGGAAAGGTTGACACTGTTCTTCAAAGTGTCCAATCCAGAGATGTGTTGTATGTTTTAGGTTTTAAGAGTGAAAGTTGGGGGGTCGAAGTCACCGCGCCGTGGTGGTGGCAATGGGGGGTGGTAACTGCGTAGGGGTGAGACGGTGGTGGGCCAAAACAGTAAACTCCCTTCCGTTTTTTGCTTTGTAGTATTGTTGTACTTTCTTTCTTTTTCCTTTTTTGTTTGTTTTTTGTATGTCCCAAAATTTGATGTGACGAGGAGTGACCGCTAGGAAGCTGAGTGGTGGATTAAGTGGCTGGAGTAGAAAGCTGACATGATAGTGTGGTGGATGTAGTGGAAAGTAAGGGTTACAAACACTCTAAGGGGTTGTTTGTTTGCTGCTTAATGGAACCATTCAGTGCTGAATGCTGAATTATTCAGCATTTAGCTTGTTTGATTGTTGCCTTTGAATGAAGACTGTGCTAAATGAAACAGAAGAACGCTGCTGAATCATTTTATCTTAAAGTACATTATAAATCATTAAGCACCAAGTTTTTTACCCTAATACTCCGTCTTTCATATGTTGCCTTGTTAAACAATCATATTTTATAATATAATATATCACTATTAAGGTTAAAATGGTAATTTGCATCATTCAAATTGTTCTTAAGAACCTTTATCAAACAGCATGTCACATTTTTAGGCATATTCATTCAGAGTCTTTGAATTATTCAGACCACGAAATCATTCCGTGTTTAATCATTCTGTTTAACAAACAAACCCTAAGTGTAAAAGAGATCGAATGACAAAAAATATCAAATATATTGTTTTAGAATTTCAAAAACCTAGAATTACCCCTTATATCTTTTTTGTTTTTTTAAAAGAAGTTTTTTTATTTAAAATCTCGTGCTTGTCTATTTATCAAATACAAAATTTTACAAGATATAAAATACCAAATCTCAAAAAATTTCCTCATACGTGTTCAAGGGCGGACCTTATGAGTAGGGCAACCCCTCAAATTTTTTCGAGTAGTGTTAATTTTTTCTGATTTTGTTTTTTAATGGGAGTGCCACTTCTAATCAAAAATTTGTGCAACCTATACTCCTTCCTTGTGAACTGGAAAATATATTTGTATTCTATACGGGAAATTTTTTTATGCAACTCCTAATATTTTTTTTCTGGGTCCGTCTCTGTACGTGTTCCTTTAAGTATTATGATTAATGATTAATTGTGTGGGAATCCTTTGAGGATTTTAAAAAAATGAAATTTTCTTGAAGAACAAGAAAAAGAGCGAAGTTGCATTTGTGCTTCCTAACTCCATACTTAACTTTTAATATTTTCTTTCTTTAATTGGTAATATATTTTGTTTTTAGTTGGTGACAAGTTGAAGAAAAAAGTGCCATTACGAAAGAGTGTAGGGCATTAATGTGTAAATAATGTAGCACTATAAAAAACTAAAAGTACACCCCGCTTTCTCTCCAAGGGTGGCGAGTCTCGCACGTATTGTGATTACATCGTTCTGGCGATCTTGCCCTAATTTTGCATCGACGAACACCATCTTCTCGATTCTTTGAACCATATAAACGAATCTCCAATCGGCGAACTCCTCAAAGGTGATTCACAAGATTAACCGCTGAAAACCGAGATTTCTTTCGTGTTTGAAGAAGTTCTCGGCTATATGTTCGTGATTCGCGACGACTGGAAGGAAACCTAATAATTTGAAAGTAGATCTGAGAGTTTGGAAGCGAATCTATTGCTGTTTCGGAAGAATCAAGCGAGGGAAGTGGTCGGCGGCAGGTAGAAGGATTAGGGTCACCCGTTATCATCGGAAAATATCGGGTATTTGGAGGCTATAGCTCGTCACATCTTTCGATCTGTTCATCGATATTGAACGTCAATAGTTCCCGTGGAGTTGTATCCGATCGCAAGAATCTGACGAAGCGGAGAATCTACGCAGATCGTTTGAAGCGTCCAAGGATCATCGCGTGAAGATGTTTAAAGGATTTGATTGAAGCCTTATGCAGATTTGCAGTTTGAAGCTTTTCCTGAGTCGGTTTGATCTTTCCCAGAGTTACTGAAGAGTAGAAAACGGAAAAAAATTAATAGAGATTTTTGATCGTTGATTTTTGTACTGTTATTATATCTTTTTGTTTCGGTGTTCAATTCAGGCGTTTGATATTTTTCTTTTATATGAACGCCTTTATTGATACTAGTAGTGCATATTGTGCTTGTTCTTGATATCTTTTTTTGAGGGAAAAGAAAAAGAATTTATATTAAATTATGGCAGTATATTACAAGTTTAAAAGTGCAAAAGATTATGACTCGATTCCAATCGATGGACATTTTATAACAGTTGCCTCTTTGAAAGAAAAAATATATGAATCCAAGCAATTGGGCAGAGGCACTGATTATGATCTAGTCGTCACCAACGCCCAGACTAATGAAGGTGGGTTTTTAAGTTCTGGATTAGTCAATTTCTGTGTTCTTGAATTTCATTCTCTTACAATCCTGTTAAATTGAAGTTAAATGTCGTCTTACATTATTTGATAATGAACATTATTAGGGTAAACAAGATCTTTCAATTCGTGGTTTATTATATACAGATTTTTTTAGTAGCCTGATGCTGGTTAGTATCTTGGTCCATTTCGGAGGAAGTAAAATATGAGGTTAAGATTATACTCAATTTACATTTTGCTGCACTAAAACAAAATATTTGTTGAAAGGTGGTCTAGTTTTGAAAGTTTATATTTAGGTGCGTTTATAGGATTCATATCAACCAATCTGAAAGATCATTAAACTAGCTAATAGTTATGGAATTAAGTGTACAGAAATGGGTTGTTTCGGGTGATATTGGGGATTATCTTGTCGTCGGTTGAAGTGGATTAATCTATTTATAGTTTTTCACAGAAGTGTTATCTTTTGCAATTTCAGAATATCTTGATGAAGACATGTTGATACCAAAAAATACTTCTGTTTTAATACGTCGAATTCCTGGACAGCCTCGCATGCCCATAGTTGCAGCACCTGTTACTGAACAAGCCGAGTACAGTTTCAAAACCTTTAAATTTTAAATAGTTCATATTATGATTTTTTAAGAGACCATATATTTGCTGGTGGCTTAGGCTTACTTAGCTTTGACCACTTCTTTTCATGGCCGAATAAACCAAATCATGGTTTATCAACTCCACAAAAGCTTTGTGCGTGTTGAATGATGATGTTATGCTTGTCAAATTCCAGGGCATTAGTTGAGTTGTTTGTGATTTGCACTGCAGGCCAAAAGTGGTTAATGAGCTGGAGAGTGCGCAACTGGCAAAGAGTAACTTTTCAGGACCTGGCTTCTCTGTTTCTAACTATGTAAGCTGTTTTAACATTAATACTTTAGGAACTTGGTCATATATATTGAGATTACACATTTAGCAATTAAGGATGATAACACATTTTTGGTGGGATTTTGTAGCCTGATGGTTCAGAGTATGATGAATTTGGTAATGACTTGTATGAAATTCCGGAAGTTGTGCCAGTTGTGTCTACCAACCAACTTCAGGATGCTCCTGCTCCTAGTAAAGCTGACGAGGACAGCAAAATTCAGGCCTTAATTGATACACCAGCCTTGGACTGGCAGCAGTGAGATCTCCCTCTAAGTTTTAGCCTCCTTTTATTCAGATATTTTAATTTCATGATGGGGGACTGATGTTGGCTTATTATCTTTCAGGCAAAATTTTGATGGATTTGGCGCTGGTAGAGGATTTGGGCGTGGAATGGGTGCTAGAATGGGAGGGCGTGGTTTTGGTAATTATCTTTTAGCTTCCCTGTTGTTTCTTTTTTGTCCTCTTTAAATGGTCGATTCGATAATTTAATAATGTATGTATTATATATGTAATGGCATTCTTTATCTCAGAGTCTTGTAATCTCCAACTTGACAGTATTATATATGTAATGGCATTCTTTATCTCAGAGTCTTGTAATCTCCAACTTGACACATGAGGCACGTTGTTGTAAAAAGATAACATTATGAAACCAAATAAAAAAATAAAATACCTATTACTGTTAAAATCCAAAAATTTTTTACGTTCCTTGCTACACTAGAGTGTATGTTTATTCTTTTATGTGTATTCATGTTTATACTACAGTTAATCAGTTATGCTTTCAAAACTAAATTACACTTACAAATTTTTTAGGTCGTGGTGGCTTTGAGAGAAAAACACCTCCTCCAGGTTATGTATGTCACAGATGCAAAACGCCAGGTAGATTCACCAGTCTTGATGACTGCTTTCTCATAGGCTATTATAAATTAGCAAGAACAGGAGATAGATCAGTTTTATTTTAAATTCAGAAATCAGAAGTCTATAAGTACTCATTTCATTTTATATAATCTTCTTTTGTCAGGGCATTTTATTCAACATTGCCCCACCAATGGTGATCCTAATTATGATATCAAGAGAGTGAAACCTCCAACTGGCATTCCAAAATCTATGTTAATGGCTACCCCAGATGGTTCATATGCATTACCCAGTGGCGCTGTGGCAGTTTTGAAGCCAAATGAGTATGTTGTTTTGTTTCATTGCATCCAAAGTTATCCTCAGGCTTTGCAATATTGTGCATTAATGAACAAAATTTTATGTGCTTAACGTTTACAACAGGGCCGCTTTTGAGAAGGAGATTGAAGGCATGCCTTCTACTCGGACTGTTGGTGATCTTCCCCCAGAACTTCACTGCCCTTTGTGCAAAGAAGTAATGAAAGATGCTGTTCTAACGAGCAAGTGCTGTTTCAAGAGTTTCTGCGATAAATGTAAGTTTTTTGGCTCTTGAGTCTTGAGTTGTGCTGTTGTGGTCACTTGTGTTAAAATATCTTTCTCTTTTTCTTTTTCCCTCTCTTTTGAAGAACTCATTCATTTGAGCATTTATTTTTGCTATGTATGTATTGGCAATACTTTTTCAAATACGCGGATAATATAGTGGTAGTGGTTTGTAGCAATTCAAGTTTCAAATCTGTTTAAGGATCTTGTTCTCTATCATTTAAGAAAAAAGTTTGCTGCGGGGGAGGAAGTTCTAATGTTCTATGCATCTTTCATTTTATTTATCTAATTATGCATACAGGTATTCGGGATCACATCATCTCTAAAGCAATGTGCGTCTGTGGTGCAACAAATGTGCTAGCAGATGATCTGTTGCCGAATAAGACACTAAGGGATACAATAAACCGAATACTAGAGTCAAATAATAGCAGTGCTGAAAATGGTGGCAGTGCTTATCATGTTCAGGGTGTGTACAACTTATTAACCAAATAATTTATATCAATAACCGTGTTTCTCATTCCGTACTCACTCTTCCATATATATCCATTCTTCAGATATGGAGTCTGCTAGATGTGCACCACCCCAGCCTAAAGTTCCATCCCCTTCACGATCTGCGGCCTCCAAGGGGGAACAACCTCCACCTCAAAATGGGGATAATACAAAGATGCAGCAGGAGGGCCCTACAGAACATGAAGCAACTCCTGTAGTACAGAAGACAGCCTCGGGGATAGGAAAAGTCACAAAAGCCCCTGATGTCTCTGAAGCTACATATGAGTCAAAAAGTATGATGGAACCAGCATCACAGGGAAGTGGTCGCCCTGTTGATGATGAAGTGCAACAGAAGCAAGTTCCTACTGAGGCAGGTAAGTATCCTGCCCTTACCATTCACCTATGGAATGAGTAAACAAAAGAATACCAGCATGACTACAGAGGCTAGAGCCTAGAGGTGGCAAAATGGGTGCAATTGGAGGTTCAGTATCTAGTCAAAAGGGTTCGGGTCAAATGAGTGTTGTAAAAAAGTTGTATGTCAAACATGTATATAAATGTTATGTTGTTTTAATAGTATATTTCTTCGAATATAATGTTTAGGAGATTTGATGAATCAGAAATGCACCTTCACCAAATTTTGAACAATACAAGCCATTTGATTTGTTGCTGTTTAGTTAATTGACCTGTTGGAGATCCGGTCAGAGATAAAAACACAATCGGATTTGAAATTGCGACCTCTACTAGAAGTGTGCTGTTTATTGTTTTTTCAATTTAGTATGAGATCTGGCTAACATTTTCTTACTTCCTTTCAGCAAAGAAGAAGAAAAAGAAGAAAGTCAACATGCCTTTAAGTGGTACAGTTCAAGTTTCTGTTTTACCTTTTAAAGCATCAACCATGTAAATTGTTCATTATACCTAATAATTGTTGTGTAATGTTACTGATAGTGAATGGGTTTTTTGTGCCCTAGATCAACGACAACTAAGATTAAATGGCTGAAGTTTTGTTGTTTTTTTCATTCTTGCAGCAGCAGAGATGCAGTGGAGGGCCTCCCAGGAGTTTGCACCTGAGAACTATATGATGCCTCCAGGCCCTTCTCCTTACAATCCTTACTGGAATGGGATGCAGCCTGGAATGGATGCATTTATGGGGCCATATGGGGGTGGCATGCCATATATGGGTGGTTATGGTCTTGGGCCAATGGATGTTCCTTTTGGAGGCATGTTCCCGCAGGATCCTTTCTGTGTTTCAGGAGGGCTCATGATGCCTCCTTTTATCCCACCTCAGAGGTATTCTGTGTTCTTATCCTGCATGCTGTCTCTTTCTAGGAGTAATCACGGTTATGAGTAGGGGTGGCGGTTTCCGTCCATTTATTTAATAATGGGTTGATTGCCCGACTGGCGTTACGTATTTCTATAACGGGTAAAATTAAAAAGGGTTGGCTATACAAAGGGGTTGAAAGTTGCCAAAAGTGTATCTTTCATTCTTAGCACTAATGTAATTATTTAGTTTGTAATCGTATCTAAAGTGTTAGTTACATGTAAAAAACTAAAAAATGTTTCTAGGCCAACCTTGCCTTCACTAAGAAGTTACACGTTCCAAGAATCACCAAATCCATCCATTTTGCCACCTCTAAAATCGAGTATGTCTTCTTGGAAAAGTGACCAAATTGACCATTGGTTGTTACTTTAATCTGACTGTTGAGTTCTATGAAAGAAGAAACTTCCAAATGTTGAAAACAGAAGTGTTGACAAAACATACACGTGCAATTTCAGAGAAGGATTGACAGCTTTTGTTTCAAACAGTTTTGGGAATTAACTTTGGAAAGAAGTTTTGATGGTTTAAACAGTTCAATATCCTAGAAGTAGTCAAACTAAGTACTTCAGATTTTGTTTATTCTTGTGGTAGATGTTTGCATGGACATCCTGGATAACCCGGGCATTTAAAATTTTATACATATGTTAACAGGGATCTTGCAGAGTTGGGAATGGGTATGAATGGCGGTGGACCCCCCATTATGAGTCGAGAGGAGTTTGAAGCACGAAGAGCTGAATTGAAGTGGAAGCGTGAATTTGAGAAGCGTGGTGGAACTGGAAGGTAATTCATCTTATTGCATGATTATTTGTGTTTTATCACTTCACATGGGAATAATTCTACAGTCTACACAAAAAAGATACTAAAAAGTAAAAACACATACTTGTAAACAAAATAAGTGTCCTAGACTCTTTGTCATGTGATTTGATGACGGCAATCAAATTTCTTGAGATCTTATTGTTCCTTCAGATACTTTTCCTTAGATTTGGCAAGTTTGACTTGTTTGATTATGAATGATTTGATTTCGGTTATGTGTAATCTCAAATAAGCTGGACGGGTCAAACAGGCCGAGGGTTGTTTAAAGTTTATTTTTAATGCTTTAGAACCTCATATTGTAATATAATTTGTTATGTGAAAAATATTTATTGTTTTAGCTTCTATTTGATCTACTTCTTGCAGCAGCAGAGACTTACCAAAAGAACGGGATTTTAGCCGAGAGGCACGCAGCAGTGAGGATGCTCCAATGAAGTCAAAATCTGTATGCAGCTGTTTTTATTTTATATACATTTTATCTGTAGCATTTGTTTATTTACTGGTCCTATATGCTGATATTGTGCTCTGCTTTTTTGTTTTTTAGAGACCAATTCCACCACCAAGCAGTGACAGTCACCGCCACAGAACTGAGAGGCCGTCACCTGACCGCCGCCATTCCCGTGATGATGGCCCTGATGTTCCTCCATACTCATCTTCAAAGAGGAAATCCTCTAGCGATCGTTATGATTATGATGACTATGATGATGCGCATCACCACCACCACCATTCTTCACAGCAGCGCAAGAGTCTCCGCCGGTTGGAATCATCATCCGCTAGAAGACCACCCCAAGCACCGCCAAGCTCAGACTCCAAGCCAGTTGCAGCAGCTGCAGCAACAGCTGCTGCTGCTACTGCTGCAACCAGTGCCGCCAGTGATCGGAAACATAAGCCAAGTGTCTTCTCTCGTATAAGCTTCCCAGAGGAAGAAGCAGCGGCAGCCAAGAAACGCAAGGTCACATCAAGTTCCTCTGAAGCGGCAGCATCTGGTGGTGGGACTGTAACAGTGTCCAGGAAAAGCAGCAGCAACACAACCGCTGCCGCTGCCACTGCCGCCATTGATTATGAATCAAGCGATGATGAAAGGCATTTCAAGAGGAGACCTTCAAGGTACGAGTCCTCTCCGGTGCGTGAGCGTGAGCGGGAGCGGGAGCGTGACCGAGACCGAGACCGTGATCGGGAGCACTACAGCAAGCACAGATAGCTGAAATCAAGCAATCGTGCATTACGAGATCTCCTTTTCCCCTCTCCCAGATTCCAAAGACGATTATGTTTATGTTTGTGTTTGTTTTTATTTTTCTTAATTTAACTTTAAAATAAGTAAAATATACTCTTTCTGGGTTTTGATAGAATGTGCCATTGTTTTTATATCACAACTTCACAAGTATATTTATTCACTGGTGAGACTATTATTGTCATGCGTACCGGTCTTCGGTTTAGCATCAGGTGAGTGATTGGTTTCTTCGGATTCAACCACAACACCGGTACGCCCCCCATTTTGGTATCCAACGGGTCAGGCAATCGGTTTTCCACACCCGATTAACCTCTCTATTTTACAATATATATCCGTTTTTTAACAGTCCCAAAATAAAATAAAAATTTTCAAAATCAAGTTTAGGCTATACTAGGTATTTGGGCAAGAAAAATAAAAGAAAGGAAAAAATAATGTGACGATGATGTGTCATTTGGGTAAAAAAGAGAGAAGGGAAGGGTCATACAGATAGTCTTTCAACAAATATAGTTGTGGTTTTATTGAAAACGGTATGCGTGCTTTAATTATTTGTTTGTAACTTGATTTAAGCGGTTATCGTAATATTAGAGGTCGTCATGGTTAATATTACGAAGATGATCTGTAGATAACAGATTTTTGTCATACACAACGATTAGTTGTTGTGTGGATTATTATACCCTTGAATATATGAATGAGAATAAAAGATAGTGGGATTCTAAGGGTATAAAAGTCACAATTGTTGTGTACAAATCATCTCTCTTAATATTAGTTTACCACACACAATTCGAGCGAGGCTAAACAAAAAATAAGTAATATTTGATTTAATATTTTTACTTGATTAAAAGAAAATTGCAAAACTATAGTTTGACATTCTAACATGTCTTTTTTCTTAAAAAATTTAGAAACAAACAACAGTAAGAAGCAAATTTTCATATTCTTATGATCGAGAGTTGGAAGACTTTTAAAAAGATATAATTATAGTCACTTTTTTTTATTACTCGCTCAATTTTTTAAACCTTTATGACTTATTTAAAAATAAAACTAAAATATTAAGGATTAATATAAATTAAAGAAACTTTAGGGCGTAAATTGACCCATTTTTTAAATTAAAAAAAAACTTTATAATTATATTAGTTTTTGAGAAAATCATGGTATGTAACATTTTTTAGGTGCAATGCTGTGGATCACCCTTCATATGCTAAACGTAAACAACATTAATCCTGAACCTAAACTCATTCATATCCATCAACGGTCACTCGATCTTGTTGCAATACTTGAGAATACAAATACTTAAATACCCACAACTGCAAAGGTACCAACAACTACTAATTGAGTCAAAATCGAATCACAACCTTCAAAGCATGAGCCCTTAATTAAACACATATTAAACAAACCCTTAAAAAGTATATATTTTTTATGTTATTTTGTTTAACAATAAGTCATTGTAATATTCAATTTTTAAAAATGTTGTTTACAATATTTAAAACTTTTTTTTTCTATTAAAATAATACTTTGATTTAGAGTAGTAGGTGATTTACAAGTTCATATGTTGGTTAGCAAATTAAACACAACTTAAGTTGGAGTAATTCGTCAACGTTTTCAATTCCATCTTTTCCATATTTAAAAATAATTAATATATTAAAAATGATTTCAAACCCAGATATAATACGATCATTATTTAGATTTAATATAATTTAAAAGAATTTTAAATACATTAAAAAAATTAAACTATATCTGATGAGCATCCGTTATAAATCCAACCATATGTTAGCTAGAATCATACTCAATGAGTCACGTCAATTCAACATTTTATGGCAATTCGTCAAATGAGTGATCTCCCTTGACCAAGTATTATGTACTCATTAGTCTTTGATGCCACAGCTGTTCCGAAATACGAAGTAAATTTAGTATTTTGAAGTCATTACTCATACGGTTCTCAAAGTATGAAGTAAGTTTAAAATTTAGGACACACCAAGGTATAACAATCCACACTAATTGCAGTTTGATACTAGACACATCAAACCATGTTGAGCAGAAAAACCAAATAGTTGAAATAACCCAAGGGATGTTTATGGTCTTTTTTTTATAACCAGTTTAATCAAACTGAACTACTCGTGTGTGCGTGTGTGTGTTTTTATATTATAAACTTAAAGAATAAATGCATTTCTTTGGTCAAACCAGAAGCCTATAAAATAAATGTTTAACTGGAATTTATTCTTTAACCGAAAAACCAAATCACTTATAATTATTAACGATCGATTATGAGAGTATTAATGGTATCATTGGTTAATGGTTCAATTTTGGTCGATAACCAAACTAGGTTGAATAATACTTGCCCCTAACTTATGCTTAGATTTTTAAATAATATTTATTAGAGACCTAGAAGTATCTTATGTTGTTGCCTTTCACGAGTTCATATCTTTTGGAGCCTCGGTATTTCTTACTTCCTAGTTCCAGAATTTGAATAAATACAATCATCTATAGTTGTTAATAGTTTATAGACCCAAGACTTAAACATTAGCCTGACAATTCTTAATACAATCTGAAACTAGTACGAATTAGAACACAAGTAGGTCAATAAGAACCCTTCATGAAATTAAGCTCGGTTAATAATGGGTCAACATGAACCTGTCACGGAATTAAGTTAGGTTAGTAATGAGTTAACACGAAATTTTTTGGGTCAAGCCCACCGCAAAGTTGATTTGTTTAACCTGGTTTATTCGGTAATAAATATAATAAAAAATTAAAATATAAAATAAAACAAAATATGAAAATATGATTTGGATTTTGGAGCCACATCATAATATCAAATATTAATGTTATCGCTATGACTTACCGTCCGTCAAATCAAAATTAAATAAAAGACAAATGAAAATTGAAATTAGAGCCACGAAAGAATCAAACTCTAGACTCTAAGACGTAAATAAAGTAATAAAACGTAGACTACCATCTACTAAAATTAAAAAATTATTATCATTACAGTTATCCGAAAATACTTTAACAGTTAAATATGAAAACTTCAAATTGAAAACCCAACTAGATTAGGTTATCCGACTAAAGCCAAACTAATAATCGAAACATAATATTGATTGATCAAAACTTGTTTCGATGGGTTCAGATACGTATATTTATTAACGGACTTAACAAAAGTTGACGATGTGTTAATTTTACGAGAAAGTGGGTCAAGCCGAAACATAACCCGAACATAACACAAAATAAAGTGTCACGTGTTGAACCTACACGAAATTAAATCAAGTTAAAAATAGGTTGACATGAAAACATGACCTATAAATCTGAACTTGACACTAATTGACAGTCCTAACAAACATGTAACTATGATGGTTAAAGTGACAGCCCTAGACAAACATGTAACTATGATGCTTTAACCAGGCCATTAGTACTATATGCTATTGAACTTTGATCCAATTCATTATAGGCCAAAAATCGAAGTATACGATGGTTTGCGGAACAAAATCAAAGGAATCAAATTTGACTAAGAAATTAGAAGTGGTTAGAATTGATTTTATAAGAATTGGAATCCTTGAAAAACTTTAATTTTGTTTGGTTGGTAAATATACTATTTGTAATTTGTAACAAAATCAAACCAAAAATAAAAACGAACTATGTTAAACAATCGATGCAAGAACCCTAGAAATCAAATTCTTCGTCGTCATTGTCAAAGGGCGTAATCAATTTCAGTGTCGTTCTTAAAGAAGACGATGGTTGGGTCTTTTGCAGAAGCCTTAATCGATTATTTAAGTCATCGGTCTTGAAGAAGACGGTCTTGCCGTCGCGTTAGGGTCGTCGTAGAATCGCCACTGCCATGCCACCGCTATAGGTTGCTGACGAACATTGAGGTCGCAGGAGGTTGAACCCTAGACGAACATGGCATTGTTTGTTTCAAGGATTTGACAATTCCTTTGTAGGTAGGAAGGATTTAAGAATTCCTGATGCCAAGGGATTTCAAGGATTATGCAATTTTTAGTCAACCCCGGTTCTTGAATCAAGAAGGAGAGGGAAGCAATTCCTAATTCCAAATCCCACCAATTCCCTTCGATTTCCATGAACCAAATGGGCCGAGGACTTGATGGGGGTTAGGTGCCCACCACGCCACTAAACTCACTACCACAACAGCCAGACACAATACAAGGGTCAAGCACAGCTGCACTTGCTACAACGGTCCGACTAGCCGCACAAACCTAGTGCCACTATATCAGATAAATATGTTACACACAGATATAAAGTAAACATCTTGTTTCTCTTAGCAAGATCAGAGTTGCAACTTGCGAGAGGGAAACAAATGATAAATGCACTCGTAAAAGAAGAGTATTGAAATCATTCATCACATTTTAGGAACCTTGATCACAGGTGATATTTATGAAGCATCAACTTCTCTACAAGTTCAAAATTCATGCAATAAGAAAAAAGTCATAGTACCCAAGCACCCGTTTTTTTCACCTACATGCCTGGATATGCAGCTTTGAGATGATTTTTGTCTACAGAGCCAAGCCTGCTGGTGAATGAACATATAGAGTGACCTGGCGACCTGCAAAGAACTGTTTGGTGATGTAAGATGGATGATATGAAGAAAATGTCAAGGGGACTCATGAGCCCAGAAAAGAGCAGTAATTAGCTTGAATAACCTATTGGATGTTCTAAGAAGTCTATGTAGCTCGTCATGATAACTGCATATGATAGACTTGTTGAAGTTGGACACACATGACGTAATTCAAATTTGGACGTATGTCCCAAGTATGATTAAAATTAAATTAATGGCATTCTTATGCAAAGGTTGAGATCATACCTGAAGAATCATAGCTAAAAACCGCAATTTTTCAATCAAATTAATTCCAACATAAAGAACACACTATAAAAGAATATAAAAACAAATCCAATAATTTAGAATGATTTACACAGAGTTAACTATAAGACCAAGATCTAAAATCAAGTTTTTACTTAACCATGAATTGGCAAAAAACATATGAAAACATCTAGTCGCATGGTTGTCACTTGTCAGCCTTCTTTTATAGCATTTAAATTATGCAAAAATCAATATACACAATTACACATTTATAAACCACAAAAAATAAATGAATAAATAATGAAAAAGAGGTGTTATTGATGTATGAACCACAATTTACTTGTATCAGTCAAGAGTTATATTTCCTATCAAAATTATCAATACCAAAACGGTCAGCATTTCTATTAATCTAGCTGGCTAGCTGCTAATTAGTCAAGGATCAAAACATTCTACAGACAGATAATGTAGGCCAACTGATATAGGGTAAACTTTAATCTGCAAATTTAAATCGTTTGTTTGTTGCAAATGTTATAACTAAGAAATCATACATCTTTTGC
Organism: Drosophyllum lusitanicum; assembly: GCA_032274825.1. Taxonomy (NCBI): domain Eukaryota; kingdom Viridiplantae; phylum Streptophyta; class Magnoliopsida; order Caryophyllales; family Drosophyllaceae; genus Drosophyllum; species Drosophyllum lusitanicum. Next base: position 3,317 of record JAUEJL010008669.1, on the reverse strand, counting down.
CGCATGATAAAATGTAACCTTAGGATTGTCAGTTTGTCACAACTGACAGTCGAGTAGTATATTGGAATTTGGAAAAGAGAATTCCTTCCAAAGAAGTACATATATTATCTATTTTCTTCATCTCAAGAATAAGGTGACCCATGATGCAGCTTGTAATGCAAATCTTTGATGACCAAGAGATCAACATTACATGTCATGACTGTTTTCTGCACATAAACTAAAAAAGGTTTCTAGACATGGCTTCCCAAAGTGATTATCGGTACTTGAAAGAATAAAATTCAGATAATAACCACCTAAAGTTAGGGGTAGCTAGGTGATTTCACATTTATTTAATAGCTGGTCTTCTTTTCTATACTACGCAGTTCTTAAGCAACTTCTTAGAGATGTTTGAATGTGCGGTTAAACGTCTCAGGGGTAATCCTAAACCCAGTGGAGTTAGTATGCCAAAGGTTGGGCAATTACCAAAATGAAAAAAAGCGTATATTTTTTGATAATTTTGGGTCAAAGCAATCAGATTTGTATAACTTGGTAAGTGATTGTCTCAAGAAAGCAAGCTATTAAGATAAGTTTATAATGACTTAGCTATGGCTTTAAGTAACTCCGTGTGATATTGATTATAATTAATACAGCAATCACCTACAAGACGGGCATCCAAACACCTCCTAATTTGATCAAGCTATTGATTTTTCTAGTTTAAATTCAATTAAAAAAAATCATGCCCAAATTGAGTGTTAGCACGTACACAATCTGCAATTTCAAAGATCAATATTTTCCGTCAATAAGAATTTGTTTAATACCTCTAGTTTCTAAGCAGGAATCATCCCAGTTTTTCGAGCATAAGCGAAAATCCCACCAGCTTCAATCACAGGTCCAGCATCACCAATTGGCTTCAATTTATACTCTTTCCCTGTCGCGTGATTAATCAGAAGGCTTTGCTCAAGCTCAATCGTCACCACATCACCTGTTTTGCACTCATTGCAAATCCTAACCTCTGATTCCAACGGATAAATCTCTCCCGTTGCAACCGAATTCCTGAAAAATATCCTCGCGTATGATTCTGCCACCACCGCGGTCGTGCCGGCAGCCCCCAACGCCACCGGAGCGTGCTCACGTGAGGAACCACACCCGAAGTTGTCTCCAGCGATAATAATCGAATATTTAGACTGATACTCCCCAGGCTCAATGAATCGAGTCTCGTACGATGCCGGAAGTCCGATGAGCGCGTAGGATCCGAGCTTCTTGTATTCGTCAGGCTTCGATGGGACTAACGTTAAGTACTCAGCGGGGATAATTTGGTCGGTGTCGATATTGTCTCGGACGACATAACACATGCCATGAAATGAGGCGGTGGAACCGGCCGACGATGAATCAGCTGTCGCCGCAACAACGGCCGACGCATGACGGTTGACGGTTGGGTTTAATGTAAGGTTAGTTTGGGAAATTAAGGGTTTGAAGGGGCGTTGTCTTGTGGAATTGAAGACATTAAAGATGGAGACAGAAGCAGAAGCTTGGTGGTGGTGGTGGCTACGGAGGCTTAAGGAGGAAGAATACGTAGTGGTGTTCGCCAAAGATGCAGCGGCTGCCATTCTCTTGAACACCTAAAAAGGTTTCAGCAAACCTATTAAAATCCTCACAGGTCAGAGTCATATATTCAAAAATCACCAATTTCTTATTATAGGTGAACATATATTCAATGTTAACATAACTAACTTTACTTATAAAAATAAAGAGACAAAAAATCTAAAAGATTGGTGATAATAGGTATATAGAAAACAAGTTTATAAAAAATCAAAAACAACTCATTCAGACATTTTATCAAACACCCGGTATGCACTTTATTTAACACTTGCTAGAATACATATACAAAAACGTAGGCCGATTAATCGATATCATAAAAACCATAATCAAATTTGGATCCAGAAAAACCTAAAGTCAAAGTCTCAAATGAAGGATTGGGTGTTTCTAGATACAAAAAGAGTCAAGAATTTTTAGGTGCCTGCGATTTACGATTGGAGATGAAGCATATACAAAGAAATCACAGGCATATAAACAGAAAGCGAATTTTTTTTGAATATGTAAGTAAAGAACAACTTATCCTCTTACGGTGCTGAGAGAGCCGGTGTCGAGTATGGCCAGAGTAGGAAATGGACACGGTGCTGAGGGGGTCGGCGTCAAGTATGGCCGGAGCAGGAGACTGACCATTTGAGGGATTAACTGAGTTTTTTTTTCTTTGTATGGATTTGAGGGAGGTGAAATCTACAGGGAGAGGTAATCGATTCTTAGGTAAATGAAAAAGAAATAAGGCAGCTTAGGGAAGAAAGCAGTAGAGCCCTGTGAACAGGTTGTAACTATTTAGATGCAACATGTTCATTTTTTAGGGTATACGGTCTTTTTATACATTAGTCATTAGGTACTAGGGAGGTTTTTGGGCTGTGCATTTGCACAGCCCTGGGTTAAATAAATCTAGGCAGAATTTATACATGTAAACATGTATATTGAGGAATGTGAATAAAAAATGTAAACATGATCTGTATCATATGTACATTTTACAACAATGTTGTGATCTACACTTATCTGTTAAACAAATTTACAAAGATCAGTCAAAAGGTTATATAAGTATCAAGTTTCTTTCAAACAAGTTACATGAGTTGAACAAAAAAAAGGTTGCATTGGGGATAGTTATATTGTAGACAAAAGGTTATTGAGAGTAAGTGGTCACATGTGAGGTGACTCTAAATTCTCAAACACGCGGATGAAAATTTTGTGTTAAATCATGGCATCTAGAATAGAAGTACATTACCATGGTCTATGTAATAGTATTTTCTTTTATAAAGCTCAACTATTCCTCATTTTGATGTAGTTAAAGATTATGTAATTCGAATTTTGGTTTTATGTTTAAAACCTTTTAATGCACAAATCGATTAGTTGGTCACATGGTTACAGTTTCATGTTAAAACCTTACATACCCCAAATACGCTGAAATCTAGCTATATGTTTCAGCATATTTAAGGTATGGATCGTTGTAGATGTAAGTTTTGCTGGTTTTAGTGCCAAACTACATAAATTGAATACTTTAGTCCATAACAATTTTATAAATTTGTGATTACGTATCAATATATTGTGAAGAGTATACATGGTTACAATTTCATGTTCTAAATCCTTCTCCACATATGGCAAAAGGAAATTGCAAAGCCTCCGTGCGTATACAAACCAAGTACCAATTTTTCTAAATATATAACCAACCAACTTGTCTCTACCAAACTTCTAAGTAAATGGGTAGAAATGATCACCTCTATGAATATAATCTCAAACATAAA
>JAUEJL010008658.1:0-10124 GCA_032274825.1 Drosophyllum lusitanicum | reverse complement strand
TTTCACGGCGTATTACCGATCAAAAATCAAAGGGGGCACATCTTTTCGTCGATAACAGAGACACAAAATAAGGGCGGCCGTTTCTTAACCTTTTTAAATTAAATTAAAAAAAAAGGAAGACAAGTTTTAAATTTTTCATTAAACTAAATTATATTGGATTTTGAATTTAACTGTGAAATATATTAAAGATTTATAGACTTGAATGGATAATGAATTATTGGACTAAGCATATGTGTGTTGTTGGACAATGTTTCTTGGACCCAATCAATATGAAAGTGGGCTTAGGCCCTTTTTATGATATATATATATATATATATATAGAGGGGAGGGTTCATGCGAAAAGCTTCTTATTTGCGAAAAGTGCGAGAAGCAATCTCAGCCATTGATTGATTTCTGATCTTGTGGTTCACATTAATTATAATTAACATTTTTATTTAATTCAAATGGGTAAATTAGTAAAACAATAATATTCTCTCTCATCTCTCTAATTAATTTCTCTTTTTCTAATTAAAATTTTTTCTCACTAATTAAAATTTTTCTAGATTTTGTTTTTTTGTTATTATTATTTTTTAAATTAATTTTTTTTAAAAAACTTTCTTCATATATTCAACTGTTCATTAATGAATTTTATCTTTTATTATTTAAAATTATAATTAATATTTTTGTTTAACTATTATTTTCTCTACTAGCCAGTTTTTGAGATTTATTAATAAGCACTTGCTAAAAATTATAAAAATACCCACTTACTTATTTCTAATCACTACGTTTATTTGTATTCCATAATGAACATAACCAACATTTATTTGTGTTCGATAAAGAACACAACCAAAACTATTTGTGTTCGATAATGAACACAACCAACACTATACTCGTTTTAAGATAATTTTAGGATATTCAATACCGAACATAACCAATGATATAAGCGTTTTGTTAAAAATTTTATAATATTCAACAATGAACACAAGCAATTTTCTCTAGTTATTACCCACTGTTCACTAATTAACAACGTACTAAAAATTAAAATCCCATGTTCACCATTCACAAATAGGATTAAATTGAAAACCAATGCCAAATTACCAATATACATAGTTGAATACAAGGAAAAAATAAAAAAAGGACAAAATATATCTAACAAACTGGTTTTGTTTTTGGAGAAGACAATAAAAAAAACAAAAATTTTAGATAAAACATATTAAAAACAGAATAAAAAACATAAAATTTAAATAAAAAATTAAACCCATTGAGAATTTGAGACGGTTCATTGGAGGCAATGGTCGGTGGCGGTGGCTCGTCGGTGTCGGGGGGCTCGGCGGAGGCAGTGGCGGTGGTTCATTGCTTCAGATATACAAAAGTCGGGTTTTACCCATGTTCATTGGCTTCGGCACCTTCAGATCTATGAAGGTAGGCGAGGATCGAGACCGGCGACCGGGCGGCGGTGTTGGTGGGTTAATCGTCCCACCAGCGCAGGTGGAGGAAGGTGGCGTTGTTGAAGAAGAGGAACACAGCGAGGGTGGAGGAAGGCAGCGACTGTTGAAGAAGAGGAACACAGCGAGGGTGGAGGAAGGCAGCGGCTGTGATGGCGTCACTTGATGGCGACGATGATGGTGGAGGAGAACAACCAGGCGGAGGAGATCGGTGGTGGTCGGCTGTGTGGATATCCGCTAGGCAGCGGCATGCTTCAATCAAAGAGATGGAGCGGCGATGGTTATCTCCAATGGTGGGGGCGGCGGAGATCTTCACGCAGATGAGAGAAAATGGGGTGAGAGGCGTACATGGGTTTATGGGAAGGTTGAGGTTTTATTAGGGTAAAAATCTTTTGAGAGTTAAAAAGACTGTTATGTCCTTCCTTATTATATATAAATTTCCTAAAAGTTTCACTTAATTACTTTAATGCCATGTTTAATCTCAGCCTTTAATTAAATCATCTAATGATCCAGATTGCTTCTCGCACTTTTCGCAAATAAGAAGCTTTTCGCATGAACCTTCCTATATATATATATACCACTAGACTAAAAACTATTTGATACACTTCGAATCCTAACTTTCTTCCACCTTTTTTTGGTCATTTGCAAAGTTTTCAAACTTGTCTATAATAACAGACACACATTTAGTAACTTAATGATAGTTTAATAAACAAGTGATCTTAATGAAATAGTAAAATTAGTAGTAACTTTAATTTCAAATATATTATCCCTTAATAGGTATGGTACTCGGGTGAGCCATTGGGTTAACATTCGGGCTCCTCGGGTTTGCCATGAATATCTATACGCCCCTATGTTGAAGCCAATTGGTGAGGGTTTCAAGTCCCCCAATCAAATCTTCCTTCCTCTTTCTTCTCCTTTCCATCTCTAATAAATTTATTATAAATAAAAATAAAAAGTGAGATAAGTTTAGAAAATGTTATATTAGTTTTTGGACTTAAAAGAAAAAAAGATGATATAACGATGATATTGATATTCAAACGAGGTATAAATGTCACATCATTCAATAAATATTGCTACTGCTCCCGTAAAAACGTGATTCGATAGATATTTCTTTTTCCTTATTAAAAAGGGTAGCATATATGGTATAAGGGTATAAATGTTTACAAGCCTGAATGAATGGATAAGGTTTTGTTCTGGTCAAAGCATATAGAAAACTCCCAGGCTGACATTGGACACGTGGAGGGTTCTGATAAGGTGGCATGTGCAATCTGTTTGACTAGGTCTGCGTAATCCACCTGTATTAATGTTTTCACATCCGAATATATCTGTATAAATTTTTTGACTTTTTCCAAAATCCAAACACACAAAGTTACTCCGTTATTAGTAAATAAGAAAGATTATATTGCTATATTTATAGAATCGCAATCAGGAAATCGATCAATGATATTGTTCGTTTTAGGTTATTTTTTACGATTTTAAAAAGCGTTATATGGTAGGAATAAGATTTACCCTCCTTATAAGGAAGAGTGAATCCCCCTTGCCTCGCTGATGTAGGATGCTCCTGTATTGCTACAAGAGCGGTGGGTTTAAGAGTCACGGATTTAACCGGCTCAAGGGAACGATAAATCCCATAAACCCAAGAATGTTATATAATTGTATATTAAAATATATTAATGATAAGATAGTATATTTAGTTTGATAAACAGTTAAGTTACGGGGTACTTAATTTACGTGTACTTAGAGGTTACAACATGTATGATATGGCCGGGTAGGGCTTTGCGAATGGAATAGTTGAAGCCATTTTTAACATGGTAATCTAATTAAGTAAAGTAGCCACTGAGTTGTTATTCAGGTCCAATCCCTCAACAAACACGTACGTACAGACACAAGCATGCATCATTCCATCGTTTATATCATATTTGTGTGTCTTGTACGTACCTTCTTTAATTTGTATATTATACATATAGAAATCACATCTTTTAAAAAAAATGATTTTATACACATCAAAAAGTAACACTACAATTTTACAGAAATGGTCAAGTGGTGAACGCTAGGAAATCTTTAAAAAAAGTTGTCAAGATCGATTGTCATCTTCATGAAGTATTGTTGAACCTGATGTTTGTGTTGCCATATATCAAAGATTTTTCTTAACAACAAAGCTCCTAAAAGAGATAAATTGCACCATTATATCTCTAGTGCCAAAAGGTCAGACCCCATCGAAAATTAATAACCACTGGCCTACATCCTGTTTTAATGTTCTATATAAATGCATTGGTAAGCTGATTTCTAACCATATTAAAGTAGGCCTTGACCTCATTGTCAGTGAAACTCGGTATGCATTTATTCCGGGGCGTAGTACATCTGATGATATCCTTCGGACTCAAGAGCTAATGTGAGACTATCACATAAATCAAGGTTCAGCTAGGTGTGCTTTTAAGGTGGATCCAGAGAGCCTATGGGTTCTTTAAAGGTAAAAGAGGTTGGAGACAAAGTAACCGCCCTAACTATTTGAGTTTTTTTTACCGATTGGTATTTTGAAAAAACTTAATTACCAAAGTCGTATACTTTTAAAAGTATTTGCTAAAGTGGTATGTTTTTCCTTTTTACTATTTTAATTTCATGATTAAAACTAATATTATATTTAAATATACAATTAAATTATAAATTAGAAACTTAAAACACCTTCCCCCACACGTCTCCCTGTCACCCCGTCTTTTCACTCTCCCTCTCCACCGGTAACCACCGTGCCTCCGCCGGCGACAACCAAAAGTCCACGACCCACCGTCCCATAATTCATCGATTCATCCTAGCACCGGCCATCTTCTCCGATTCATCCTAGCGCTGTCCATCTTCTCTGATTCATCCTAGCATCGGCCATCTTCTCCGATTCATCCTAGCGCCGCATCTTCTCCGATTCATCCCACCGGTGGGTTTCATCCTAACGCTGCCAATCTCACTGGACCACCGCTATTGAGTCTAGATTTTGCCAATCGTGTCACATCTCTCACAATTGCATTTACCCATCTCACTAGCTCCTCCCTGTCGCACATCTCTCTCCCACCGCAGACCGTCACACCACATCTTGATTCCTCGTAACTGTGAAGCGGTTAGGTGGATTAGAGCTTTTTGGTGAGTAGTGATTGAAGACCTAACCTTCCGACGATGAGGATTGATGGCGATGAAAACTCGCCGGTGCTGGAGAAATAGCCAAAGATGGCAGACAATATGTGAAACTGGCCGATGGGATGAATCGGAGAAGATGGCCAGCGCTAGGATGAATCGGAGAAGATGGCCGGCGCTAGGATGAATCGATGAATATGGGACGGTGGGTTGTGGACTTGTGGTGGTCGTCGGCGGAGGCACGGTGGTTGCCGGTGGAGGGGTTGAGTGAAGAGACGGGGAGACAGGGAGACGTGTGGGGGGAGTTGTTTTCAATTTCTGATTTATAATTTAATTGTATATTTAAATATAATATTAGTTTTAACCATGTAATTAAAATAGTAAAAAGGAAAAACATATCACTTTGGTAAATACTTTTGAAAGTATACCACTTTGGTAATTAAGTTTTTTCAAAATACCAATCTGGTCAAAAACTCTTACCTATTTACTCTGGTTATGGATATGCTCCAATTAATATTTGTTGTTAAAATTACTATTGATAATGGCTTTCAGTTTCATGCAAAATGTCAATTAGAACATATAGTTGATTTATGCTTTGCTAATTATCTCATCTTAATATGTCATTGGGACCCTACTTCTACTCATTATAGTGGATGCTCCGAGGAGTTCAAGAGTTGTTCAGGTCTAGTGCCAAGCATACTGAAGAGCATGGTTTCCTAGTCAAATACCTTGGTGTCCCGTTGATCTCTAGTCGTCTTCTTCACAAAGTCTTTAAAATTCCTCTTGATAAAGTTAAAAATCGCCTCAAGGACTAGAAAAACAAAACTCTGTTTTTCGTAGAAAGGCTTCAATTAGTCACCTCCCGCCTCTCTTCAATGCAAGTCTACCGAGCTCCCATTTTTTTGCTTCCTAATTCAATCATAGAGGCAATCGAAGAGGCAATTATGGATTTTCTTTGGTGAAATAGTGATTTAAAAAGAGGGAAAGCTAAAGTTGCTTGAAATACTCTTTGCCTCCCAAAAAAACTAGGAGGTATAGGATGAAAGAGTATATCAAAGTGGAATATCGCTTTAGTGTCTAAGCATATATGGAATATCACCACAAATAAAGGGACTAGGGTCACTGGATACATTCATACATGTTGCAAGATTTTTTTTGGAAGTAAATATAACATGGGTTGTTAGCACAAGTTAGAGGAAAATTATGAGTATTCGAGAGGAGGTAAGACTTTTCTTTGTGCATATCTTTGGGGATAGAAATGATACTGAATGTGGCATGATATTTGTGATTTGGAGGTTCCTTAGATAAAGTCTTCTCCACGTGCTTTATATGAGGGAGGACTTCAAACCAATATGTTAGTTCGCCATTTTTTGACACTATCGAGGGTGTCTTGCTGAATAACTGACAATAAGAAAGATAGAAAATTATGGAGAAATAGTGATGGAACTCATGTTCCATTTGCATTTAAAAATGTGTGGAGAGCTATTTGTTAGGAGGGACCTGAAATCCAGTAGGCTCAGTTGTCTGGTTCTCTCCGTGTATTCCAAAGCATGCTTTCATTTTATGGCTTGGTTTTTGGCAAAAGCTTCAAACTCAAGATAAGTTGGGAGTCTGGTACAACCAAGAAAACCTACCCGGTCTACCCTCTGTGCAAGAAGCAACATGATGTTCATGGCCATTTATTCTTTAAAGGTGATTTTTCAAAGCAAGTTTGGCAGAAAATAAAGCCTTTCGCTTCCATAAACTCTGTGACAGAGGATTGGACTGCTAAATGTAAAAGGGTTTGGAATGTGATTAGTCACATCACTTTTGTTGCATTAGTTTATCCTATATGGACATAACGAAATAGAAATATCCATAATATGGGATACAGGACGACATATCAAGTGTTTGAAAAGATTCGTGCTGATGTCCGGATTATGTTGCTAAGTTTAAAGTTAAAACCTTCTAGTAAATATACAGAAGCTACAATAAAGATATGAGACATTCATCATCTGCAAAGCTAATTTTCAATATCCTTTAGGGTGCTAAAGTTTCATTTTTATAGTTTTTTTGAAAGGCAATAGAATTTTATTACAAGTTTTAGTGTTTACACAAACGTCCTCACTACAAGGAGTAGGAAGGAAAAGATAGACAAATTATATTGCATTACATTCAAAGCAAATACTACGCAACCCATGAATTACTCTTGACTATTAGCCCAATATTTTCGCAGTCTTCGATGGGTTTGTAGGCTAGTCCGCCCAAGAGCTTGATTTCCATTTTTTGATCCTCCATTTGAAACATTGGAAAGTGCAAAGTTTGATAGTAAAAACCAGGTTGTCTAGGTCTACTCTTTTGCCCTCGAAGATCAACTGGTTGCGGCATTTCAAGAGTAACTAACACCTCTCAAAGTTGCTTCCTAAACTTCAAATTGTGATGATGATAGTATTTCCGGTCCTTTTGTTGCCAAATCCCTAAAGTTATTACCACCCATAAAATGCAATTTCCATCATTTGTAAATACTTTTCCACATTGAGGAAGTAGCATTACAATTGAACATGAGATGTTTAATGTCCTCCAATTCTAGCTCACAAAAGGGGCAAAGAATCGAGGGAACGTTAATGCCTTTCTCCATCAATTTTGAACGCATAGGAAGGCGCTCAATATCTGTTCTCCACACAAAGATGAGTACTTTTTTGGGAAGGATCGGCGACCAAAACATTTTTCAAGGGATGTCACCCGCATTTCTTCTTTTTTAGCGATCATTTTTCTGACTTGCCTGACCACATAACCATCTTCATCCTTGAGCATCCACCTCTAGAAATCTTTAACTCCAACATGTAAAGAGCATGACTTAAGGGTATCTAATAACCCTCGTATTTCTGACTCACACATGCCTCCAAAACCCCGACTCCCCTACCAAAATATTTTTATTTGTTGCTCTGCCATAGATTCTAGGGAATTGGGTTCTTAAAGGAGTATCACCAATCCAATTGTCCCACCAAAACCTTTTGTTCATACCATTTCCAATTTTGATTTTTAGAAGGACGGGATAGAAACACCACGATGATGGAGCTCTATTCCCGCTTTAATTATTCCACCCCACAACCCTTTAGGAATACCAATCGAGTTGATATCCAACCCTCCTGAAAATCCTTGTAAACTTCTAATAATACGAACCCAAAGAGAGCCATTTTCTTTATAAAAACGCACCCACCACTTAGCTAACAAAGATAAGTTAAAAGAATGAAGATCTCCCACAATTAATCCCTCCCACTCCAAATCTAAAACCAGTTTGATTGCTCCTTATTTTGTTTCAGATCATGTTAAGCTTGTTCATGCTTGTAATCTGATCGGTTTCCTTCTGGTGGGAATGCCCACTTTTAATTTGTAACTGTTTCTTCTTTTATAAAGTTTTACTGAGGTAGTCAATTAACCCAAAAAATAAAAATAAAAAAAATTCGAACTCCTTGTAAAAAAAAGAGTAATGCATACACCACGAAGCTAGATAGATATGATGTTGCATCATGTGTATTAATAAGATTTATTTTATGTAATATACATCACTTTGTGGTATAGTAATTAACAAAATGATTTTATTTTCTTATGGTGTTTTACACTTGGTTACATGCACGACTTTTTTAGGAGAAATTTGTTACGCGCGTATTTATTAAACTTCAAAATACTATATTTACTCTATCCAAATTTTAAAATATTATCTGTATTTTTCATAACATTTTAAAAATATCATATTTACCCAAAAAAAATATTCTAATCATTTCTAAATATCAATTGGGTGAGGAAAGAGTGTTTCGACGGTGTCACAAACAACTAGGACGACTACATAAGATGTGCGGCGTATGACGTGAGTGAAACACTAACACGATGTCAACAAATATGATGAATGTAATGTGAATGACAAGAGAACTTTCTATATTGGAAAAGACTATCGACAAGGTTTACAAGATGACCTAATAGCCAATTCTCTATTTTTGTAATTAGGTTAAAACATGATATGTTAAAGTTTAATAAGAATTTACATGAAATTCTTCCTTTATTTTATTTTTTTTTAAATTTTATTTGTGTGACATGTCCGTAGTAGGATAGGAATATCACACTACAAGATATTTTTCTTTTAATCATTATGGATTAAGGATGGCAAAAAAAAACTCAAATTGACGGGGAAACCCGATATAAATGGGACGAATTCGGAGATGATAAAAGGGGATAGGTCAAACCTGATTATTTTAAACGGGGATGGGGACGGGTTTGATGATCCCTGTCCCGATTACCCGATACTCGATTATAATTTAATATTAATTATATATACAAATATATATATTAATATTTTTTATTTTTCTAAAAAAATTATATATACAAATATATATTACAATACATAAAATTAATTTAAAATAGAAAATATACAAATGTTTACACATTTTCACACAACCTAATTTTAATAGTTGTCTTTATTTGGATTGTTTGATTTTGATATTTTAAATGCATTTAGACTCTTTAAGACCTTAATTTCAGTTCAGAAGTTTTTGTATTCGATAATGTTGTATAATTTAATATAATCGTTTTCCAAAAGTCAAGGTAAAATCTTAACAGTGACGATCCCCGTGGTGAAAAATCACTGTTTTACTTTAACGAGTATTTATGCGGTGAAAATTACACGTTTAATCACATGTTTATATTAAACGGGGATACCCTATCCCCGCAGTTTTTTCCAGTTACCCGACGGAGATTCCCGTTTAAATCCTTGTTTTTTAAACGAGTACGGAAACGGTTTTCCTAAACGAGGACGGGGGTACCAATATCTGTCCCGTCGCCATTCCTAGATGGATATGCTTAAAAATCAACTAAGAAGAAAGTTAAAACATGTGGTAAAATACAAGATGAAATAAAGATTTATGATTAAATCATGTAGCAAACATCAAATGAATTATACATATTTTTAAAACATATATACCTTGAATTATTCTTTATCTATTTATACCTTTTTTTTAAAATTTTCCTTGTACAAAACAAATAGAAGGAGAGTCCAAGGTTTATCAAAATGATATAATTCAGGCGTTGAAAATAACAATACATGTACTTAACTGTTCACTACCATTAAGAACCTCTAGTGGTTGACTTTATATGACTTACATTACACCACCACAAGCCCACAACTAAGAAGACAAATTGCTTTCCCCCCACAAAAAAAATAGGAAGAAGAAGAAGATGATGAAGAAGAAACTAAGTAGACAAGTTGATTTTTTTAAATGCCAAAAAAGAATTATTTATTATTAATTTCAATGGAGATAATATAAAATACGAATTAATCACGAAATGAGCATGTCATCTTTTCTTTATCTTCTAATATAAATAAAAGACTAATTTCATAAAATTTATTATACGATTTGAACAATTCATTTAAAAAATATTTAATCTTGACCATTCTTTCACATAAAATCAAAAAAATCAATTTTGACTTTTTAGAGTCAAAATTATTAGAGATAATTTCATATATGCCTTGATTAAATCATATAAAATCGTATTTGCCCACCTTAATTTACAAATATCATATTTACCCTTTATAATATTTTAAAATAT